>JABFFG010000067.1:0-170840 GCA_013623685.1 Fusarium transvaalense
CTACATAGTAACTCATTTCAGAATTAGTCATTGAGAAAAGAAAGAAAAAACTGTTTAAGTTTACTGATGAAAACAAAGACAGCGCATCAAAGTCCCTGGTTATGATGTTCTTGATGCAGGGTAGGTGTTTTGGTAGTTGAGTAGTACGGTGCCGAAATTCTGCCGATAGAGCTCGAGCCGCTAGCTGAAGGCTCCAGCTGGTGAGGTAAGCTCTCCATCTGCCATGAGCAACCACCATCACCGTCCAAACACTCTCCCGACAACATCCATAACTTGAGATCTCGATACCCAACCAACGCCCTACCAAAATCCGAATCAATACAGACAAAAAGTCATCATCTAAAGAAAGGATAGAAATCAATTCATTCACAATGTCAGCCGAAGAAGAGCGCCAGGCCGCCCTTAACTCCTACCGTGCCAAGCTCATCGAGTCGCGAGAATGGGAGGCAAAGCTCAAGAATTTGCGTCTTGAAATAAAGGACATGCAAAGAGAGTTTGACAAGACTGAGGACAACATCAAGGCGCTACAAAGTGTGGGACAAATTATTGGCGAGGTGCTGAAACAGCTCGATGACGAACGATGTAAGGCGAACACTATTTGTGGCTTGTACAAGATGGACGCATATTAACAATGATACTCGCAGTTATTGTCAAGGCTTCCTCCGGACCCAGATACGTCGTCGGATGCAGATCAAAGGTGGACAAGGTCAAGCTGAAGCAAGGCACCCGTGTGGCCCTGGATATGACGACACTTACGATCATGAGAATGTTGCCTCGCGAAGTCGATCCTTTGGTGTACAACATGTCACTGGAGGACCCGGGTCAAGTGAGCTTTGCTGGTATCGGTGGATTGAACGACCAAATTCGAGAGTTGCGCGAGGTCATCGAGCTTCCCCTCAAGAACCCCGAGCTATTCCTACGAGTTGGAATCAAGCCACCAAAGGGTGTACTGTTGTATGGCCCTCCCGGAACAGGCAAAACCCTGCTGGCACGAGCTGTTGCCAGCAGTCTGGAGACAAACTTCTTGAAGGGTATGGTACCTGTGGTTTCCAACATGGATGTGTGAGATGATGTTAACAGTTGACCAGTCGTATCCTCCGCCATTGTCGACAAATACATTGGTGAATCGGCACGACTCATCCGCGAGATGTTTGGATATGCCAAGGAGCACGAGCCTTGTATCATCTTCATGGACGAAATCGATGCCATTGGTGGACGACGTTTCTCAGAGGGTACCAGTGCGGATCGAGAAATTCAGAGAACACTGATGGAGTTGCTGAACCAGTTGGATGGTTTTGATTACTTGGGCAAGACCAAGATTATTATGGCCACCAACCGACCTGACACGTTGGACCCTGCGCTGCTTCGAGCCGGCCGACTTGATCGAAAGATCGAGATTCCCCTCCCCAACGAGGTTGGACGCCTTGAGATTCTGAAGATCCACTCGCAAAGTGTCGTGATTGACGGTGATCTGGATTTCGAGAGCGTGGTGAAGATGAGTGATGGACTCAACGGTGCTGATTTGCGAAATGTTGTTACTGAAGCGTAAGTTGCTATCAACCTTTCCTGACTCAAACATCTTTCTGACACGACTTTAGCGGCCTATTTGCCATCAAGGACTACAGGGAATCAATCAATCAGGACGATTTCAACAAGGCTGTCCGCAAGGTGGCTGAATCCAAGAAGCTGGAAGGCAAGCTTGAGTACCAGAAGCTGTAAGCGGTGACTGGGCATGTTATGCTATAGCAAGCAATATGGGTATAGCTACGGCGGATAGGCGCACAGCAATTCCACTGAGCAGTGGAGGATGGTGATGATGGATACAGCATCGCTAGGTAATCTGTAAGACTGTACAATAGAGTCAGGGCCAGCAGCGTTAGATCGGCTCAGCCCTTGAAGCAGGAATGTACATGGCGTCCAGGAAAGGAAATGGAAGCTGTTCACACTAAGGAGCTGATCCTACACAATACAGAATCGACAAGCGTGAGATTCATATGCCAAGTATCAAGGCCAGTAAGCGGCCAATCATCCTCAGGGGCCACAATTGGTGGGGGTTAAATAATCAGTCAATAAACATGTCAGACTCGGGAAAGATGCGAGATGAGGTATGTTTTACCACTATGGGGATCTAGTAAGCAAAGGAACAAAGCAGCCAATAACTACATTATGAGGCTTTGAGCCTAGATTAGGGGTGCTGACGGCACGGCATCTTTAAGTTTAGGGCTGAGTGGTGTGTGTGCGTGTGTGTGTTCAGCTTGGCGTTCTTTGAGTTCCAAGATTTCAAGTGTCATGTTGTTCATCAAGTGTTTCTTCTTGCAACTGTGGACTAGGTAGTTTGAGTGTTCGAGTAGGGATGTACCTGGTGTAGTGGTAGAGATGACATCCATTGCAGACACTGAACGGACCCCAAATCCAAAGTATAATAGCTACAGCAACCATCCATACCAGGGTCCAGCAGGGCTGACAAGAACCATCCTTTAATTGATGACAACCCGCTGAGCGGGGGCACCTCAGAGTGACAACGTGGCTGATGTTAGAGACCTGGATGGCTCGTTCTGAATTGTACTGGGTGCAAGGCTAAAGAAAACAATAATACGGTAAAGATTAGAGGAATCCATGGGTGAAAATCGCCAAGTCCAACTGAGCATGGGTCTCTCATTTTAGAAGAAAATGACGTCGAGGTGTACTAACAATAGCAGCGGATAAAATGACAATGGATGCTAAAGGTAAGCTAATATGGAGGCAAGCCAACCAAAGACAGACAGAAAGTGAATCAAGAAACAAAAGAAGGAGAAAAGGCAGAAACGAGATGGAAAGCTGAGCAAAAACAACCCCCCCAAAAAAAGAGACGATCGCAGGCTAGAATACATCGAGAACAAGAAACAGCAAGCCAAGACCCGCGCTTGCGCTTGAGATGGGAATCAGCGCCGAGCGGAGCGGAACTGGCGCTAGGAAAAGTTGCTATTCTTAGGAGGGTCTAACTTTTTTTTTTCGTTGGTTTGGTTGGGGCGATTGAGGCTGTGAACTGTTGGACTGAACTGAGCTGATTTGAATTTCTCACAACTGGGGACAAGTATGGATAGCCAAAGACCCACGACCTGGGGACGATCCATCCGATGCCGCGACCATGTCACCGTCACTTTTGTTAATGCATCGCTGGTGGTTGTTGTTGTTGTGTACGTATGGTGGGTATGATATGAAGGTACGGATATACAAGAGTTGATTCAATATCTCGATGATACCTGTAGGTATTATTGTGAGATTCACTATTGCATAAATAGTATGTTTCAGCGGTCGTGATCCAAAACCAAAAGTCGGAAGCACAACCTACAACTAAGAAACAACAACAGCAGCAAGCCTTCAGGGGGCATGCATGCATATCTGCATGTATGCATATCTCCACAGGACGCAGGGGATCTTCTAGTACCGAGGGGGGAGCACCCGGAGAAATACATACAATCAATACAGGACAAAAATACGAACAAACTTCTCGTATGGCTGTGCAGATCTCATGCTATGTAAACATGCTCCAAGATAACAAGCACCGCTGTCCCTGCCTGTCTGGGGTATACTCTTCAATAGGTAGCAGACAAAGACATGCAGACGTGCCGAGACTTGTCGAGAGACAGCTGCAGATTTCCGGGTATTGGTATTTTGACAAGGCCCGGAAACCCCGTGAGGCTGGTGGAGGCGTAGACGTATGTAGGCATGGGCCTGCCCACCTCTTGATGACGATGTTTCTGTACCTAGGTAGATTGGATGCTAAGTGACACTTTACCTAACTGATAGCTTGCAAAGGTAGCATCAGGAGAGAACATGGCACGAGTTGAACAGAGAATACGGTGAAAGGATATCATATCAAGTAATGCATAATTGATACTAGACTAGTGTCCGTACTGTACTGTATTTAGGTAGGTATTCATTACAGTACTAGACGACCTAGGTAGTACTGTGAAAAGTTCATGCCCTGCCGATCAGGAACTTGTCCCCTCAAAAAAAAAAGTTTCCATGATGGAGGGGTTTTGGGTACAGTACAGTACAGTACAGCGAGCGTTGTTAGTGTAGTCTTACCTGCGGCTCGGCGAGATGCGTTGCCATGACGAAGGTTGGAGGAAACGGGACCTAAGCTTTCACGATCTAACTCGAACCGTAACAGACCAGTTAGTTCTCTTTGCCAGGGGTTCACTCTATGAGATGATGGAACTTGGGAAGCACCGCCTGCCGGGTGCTGGCTGACTTCGTAAATGGGTTAGAATCATCAAGGCATATATGGAAGTTTAGGTCGTATTCAACTAGCTTTTGGTGTACCGGACCATGGATGAGATCTATCTAGCTCAGCATTGAAGAAACCAGAGGCCGGTGAAGGTCTTGGCGTCGTCCTGGACCCTTATGCAACCATGAGAGATGGCTGACAAGGCAATGCAAAATCAGATGGCTTCTTTCTTCCATGTTCCAGCCCAACGTCTCAACAGCCGCGAGCTATGGCCACGTTTACGATAACAGATGCTGTGCAACAGGACCAATGGCTACTTGTTGGTTCAGCCGTAAGATCCCAGGTTGTTATGCTGTTTACTACAGGTAAGGTAGTCAACTCAAAACGTCTGATGGTGGCATATCCCTGGGCCATCTCAAACTTGGTGACGCTCTGACAAAAAAATGTGAACACCTACCACAAGTCAAGGCTCGTCACTCTAAATCCAAATATCTAGTCCACGTTTGGTAGAGCAATCTTTCGTTACTGTAACTCTCTCTCTCTGCCCACATTCCCGTCCTTCTAATTCTTAAACTACCTCTGTCAGTACCGGTGTGTGCTTGTCAAGCAAGATATCGCCCGTACCTAAGCCAAACGACAGGTCTCACTCTCACCCATGAGCATGAGGGAGGGGGGCCTGGCGGAACATCCCTGTCGACCACACCCCCTCTATTATCATCTCAACCCCACTTCAAGGTGGGAGTGCAAGCATGGATCGGATGGCCTCTGAGACGGACAACCATGGGCTATGTACGAATTCCAGTGAGAAAAGGCAATGATGGATCGAAGGCATGGCGCCTAAGCCTACCTAAACGTTAGTGGAGGCTAGACTTGCTGCTAGGTAGCTTACAGTGAGTGAATGCGGGCCAGAGTATGGACTCCACAGCATTGGAAGCTGGGACCATCCCGTACGGATACCGCTCTGCCCGCCTTTGCCTTCCATCCATGAATGAGGTTGCCTTCTGCTTTTATCTGGTGCAGCTCAACAACTACATATACAACCTTCTCCTCCTCCCACCATCACCTTTCTTGTTCTGCTCTTCTCTCCTCTTTCTCCTCTCTCATCTACACCTTATTGCTTCTTGATACCCCCCTAAACTCTACTCTTCCGCCTGTCCCTCCTCCCCCACTCATCCGCTCGCTCTTAGCCTTGCTCTCTCACCGACCGCCTGTTAACGAACCTATTCTTTACGCACGTTTTTTTTTTCTTCGCAAAGAGCTCAGTCAACATGTGGTAAGAAGGCACTCCTCGTCACCGCCTTTGTTACCGCCAATCTTAGCTCTCTTTGTTGCCAGCCACCGAGCTTCCACCGATTCTAGCTTGCGACCATCGCATGTCAGGATGAGGGACTGGAGCTGATGGTCAAAGGCAACAACAAGAAACAAGTTGGCAGTCAATGGATTAGGTGGCCCAATTGGCAAAGACAGCAATCGCTAATTACATCCTTCAACAGTGGTATTTTCGGATACATCAACTACCTGGTGGAGAAGGACCGCAAGTTCATCCTCGACACTCTTGTCAACGGTTAGTTCTCTCCCATGTCCCAGTCAAGCTGTTTGTCCCCCTCCTCAGCTGGACTGGGCTGCCCCTCACCACCCCTTTCATCAGCCATTCCCCGCCCCGCCATCCACTGGTGAGACGTGGGATCAGCGCCGAGATTCGTGTTGCTGACATTGCCTTTTTTGCACAGGTTTGTCCCGTCTCGAGTACCGTGGATATGACTCTGCTGGTCTAGCCATCGACGGCGACAAGAAGAAGGAGGTTCTTGCCTTCAAGGAGGTTGGCAAGGTCGCCAAGCTCCGAAAGCTCATCGACGAGTCCGACCTCGACCTCGAGAAGATCTTTGATTCACATGCTGGTATTGCCCACACCCGATGGGCTACTCACGGTCCTCCTTCCACCACCAACTGCCACCCTCACCGGTATGTTCTGATATGACGAAACCCCATTCTTTTGACTTGATTCCTTGGTTCTTGATCGGTCTTCGTCCCTGTACGAAGACGTGAAGATCAGTTCCGAATCAGGAGTGACCTTGGACACCATATGCTAACCACAAACCCCTGAATGCAGATCTGACGCCAACTGGGAGTTCACCGTTGTCCACAACGGTATCATCACCAACTACAAGGAGCTTAAGACTCTCCTCCAGACCAAGGGTTTCAAGTTCGAGACCGAGACCGATACTGAGTGCATCGCCAAGCTCACCAAGTACATCCACGACCAGCACCCTTCCATTGGCTTCACCGACCTGGCCAAGGCTGTCATCCAGGAGCTCGAGGGTGCTTACGGTCTTCTCATCAAGTCCGTCCACTACCCCCATGAGGTCATCGCCGCCCGAAAGGGTTCTCCTCTCGTTATCGGTGTCAAGACCGAGCGCCGCATGAAGGTCGACTTCGTCGATGTTGAGTACTCTGACGAGAACGCTGCCCTCCCCGCCGAGGCTGCTGCCCAGAATGTCGCTATCAAGAAGAACGACCTTCTCGCCCCCGACTCTGGCCTCCTTGGTGCCGCCGACAAGTCCCTCCTTCACCGATCTCAGTCTCGTGCCTTCATGACCGATGATGGCATGCCCATGCCCACTGAGTTCTTCCTCTCCTCCGACCCCTCGGCCATCGTTGAGCACACCAAGAAGGTCATGTACCTTGAGGACGATGACATTGCCCACATCCACGAGGGCTCCCTCAACATCCACCGCCTCAAGAAGGCCGATGGCAGCTCCAACGTCCGAACCATCCAGACCCTTGAGCTTGAGCTTCAGGAGATCATGAAGGGCAAGTTCGACCACTTCATGCAGAAGGAGATTTTCGAGCAGCCCGAGTCCGTCGTCAACACCATGCGTGGTCGTCTCGACATTGCCAACAAGACCGTCACTCTCGGTGGCCTCCGCTCCTACATCTCCACTATCCGTCGATGCCGTCGCATCATCTTCATTGCTTGCGGTACCTCTTACCACTCTTGCATGGCTGTCCGTGGTATCTTTGAGGAGCTTGCCGAGATCCCCATCGCCGTTGAGCTGGCTTCCGATTTCCTTGACCGACAGGCCCCTGTCTTCCGTGACGACACTTGCGTCTTCGTCTCTCAGTCTGGTGAGACTGCCGACTCCCTCATGGCTCTCCGCTACTGCTTGGAGCGCGGTGCCCTGACCGTTGGTATCGTCAACGTTGTCGGTTCCTCTATCTCCCTCCTCACCCACTGTGGTGTCCACATCAACGCCGGCCCTGAGATTGGTGTCGCCTCTACCAAGGCCTACACCTCTCAGTTCATTGCCATGGTCATGTTCGCTCTGTCCCTGAGCGAGGACCGTGCTTCCAAGAAGGCTCGTCGTGAGGAGATCATGGAGGGTCTCTCCAACGTCTCTGCTCAGATCAAGTCCATTCTTGAGCTTGACTCCTCCATTAAGAAGCTTTGCGAGAACTTCAAGAACCAGAAGTCTCTCCTTCTTCTCGGCCGTGGTAGCCAGTTCTCTACTGCTCTCGAGGGTGCCCTCAAGATCAAGGAAATCTCCTACCTTCACTGCGAGGCTGTCATGTCTGGTGAGCTGAAGCACGGTGTCCTGGCCCTGGTCGACGAGAACCTCCCCATCATCATGATCCTCACCCGTGACGATCTCTTCAAGAAGTCCCTCAACGCCTACCAGCAGGTTATTGCTCGTGGTGGTAAGCCCATCGTCATCTGCAACCCCGACGATGAGGAGTTCAAGGCTTCCGAGGCCGAGAAGATCGAGATCCCCAAGACCGTTGACGTCCTCCAGGGTCTCCTCAACGTCATCCCTCTCCAGCTTATTGCCTACTGGCTCGCTGTTCTCGAGGGTCTCAACGTTGATTTCCCTCGTAACTTGGCCAAGTCGGTCACTGTCGAGTAAGCTTGTCACTGTTCTGGCTACTTGTCATGTACAGTATGAGTTTGGCGGTTGCTTGGGTTACTCTTGCTTGTCAACAAGAGGTTTATGATGATGTTTGGAGTTGGGTTTTGGACAGCACTGGCTTGCAATGAGCATATTGGTCAAGTCTTTTGTGTTTTGTCTACCTGGATAGCATGGAACAAATGTTTGGCAAAAATAAATGAATAAATGGGAGGCCAGGGAACCAGGCTGGTCTGGTTTAGTTTTAGATGATCTACCTCAAGATGAGGTTGGATAAGCAAGTTGACTTGTTCACGATACATAGTCCAGGCAACATAATCACGAATATTAAGTCTTGCAAAGTACATAAAACAGCCCAACGATATGTGTAGGCATGTGCGCTGTCTTCGTCCACTCCATCTGTCCTCACCGCTCCGATATTAAAGCTGTTGTTGGTCAAAATGCAATTGCGAAAAACGTTGTCATCATCATGAATGTAATTTAGGTAAACCCTCTAATGTAACATAAGATCAAGTCTCTTGCTTGAATTCTTGTGCAACCTCTTTAGTCAAGCACGTTTATGATAAGTCCTTGCTACACAATTTACTCCCCATTAACAAACTCTAGTAGCCTTAGACAGTTTGGGTACCGTATCCCCGGATTCTTTCCGCAAAAGCCCAACTCTGGGCCTCCAACTGCAGACCGTCGTTGATCTCCACGCCCTCCTTGGTCACAACAGCCATTGAGTAGGAATCCAGACTGCGAGCGTCACGGTAGTATAGGACCTTCATGCACTCCTTGATAATGTTGATGGCGCCCTCCTTGTCAAGGTTCTGAGAGGCCTCCTCGTCGGGGACATGGCGACGCATAATAGGCTGGGCCAGCATGGAGCCGAAACCGGTAGCCAGACTGGGGGCACTGTAGGTGCTGCCAAGTAGGTCGGCGGCAGCGAGGAAAGGCTTGTCGTCGTCGTCGAGACCAGCAACAAGGAGATGGTTCCACAGAGGGTCGAACTTGGAACGGCGTCGGTAGAGAAGCTTTGCGAGGTAGCGATGGAGGTTTGCGGCGTTGAGACGCGGAGCATCGGGGGAGGTGTAGGCCTCGTCGAGAGAGAGCTCGATGAGGTGACGATCGAGATACTGCATGTCGGAGATGTCGCCGCTGAAGCCTACAACCGATGAGTCGGCAAAGGGACGGAGTCGCTTGACGTCGGTGAAACGGGCGAGAGAGCCGTACGAAGCTGGGAATAGTTAGTATTTGTTGCTGTGATTGTTGGTATGCAGATAGTACGAACCCAGGTTATCAGCAGCCATGACAACACCATCCTTGAACTTGACGGCAATGACAGAGGTACCAGTAACAATGGGCTGCTGGGTGTTTTGCTTGGGACCATTGTCACTCATGAAGGAGGCATCGTAGGCACCGTAAACATCGTCTCTAGGCTATTTGGAGTCAGCTTTGCGGGAATCGATGGCACCAAGGGATCTATATTATATAGGTGGACGTACACGGCCCCAAGCTTGCGGACGGTGATCCATGATGTATGTGGTAGAGGTGGAATGAGAATGAGAAATTGACGAGATCGATGACTTCTACGGTAGTGGAAGGTCTTGCCGGCGGTGGAGGTAGATTTTGTCGTCGTTGGGGGTTGATGATGTTGATGATGAAGTCGAGAGAGAGCTACTCTTTGGCCCAGCCTTGCTTGACCTCACTGTCGCGTCCAACGGTAGCCTGCGAACAGCGGATGAGGTGGAGGTGTGGAGGTGCTGAAGTGTTACATAATCTGGTTTCTAGACGGTGATTGGGCTAATGCTCTAGCTCTGAGAGCTGTAGCTCACCAAGCAAAGAATACCTCAGGCTCCAGCCACAATTGGTGTAGGCCAAGGGTACCCCTTCTGCCGACTGTGTTAGCGTGAAGCTCTTTAGGTTCAGGTCAGGTCGCATGAAGTTAAGCCCACCTGCCCGCCCGCAGCCCACCTTTGCGGCACTGAAACTGCCCAGAATGCGCAAAACATGGCCGACCTGATCTAGAGGGAGGGTCGACACCATCAGCCAGCCTCGTACCAAATTAGATCCATTCCTCACCGTACACAAAACTCGGCCTTGTCTTGAATCGTCCGCCGCTTGCTTTAGCAGCCACATTTGTTGCGCAAGACTCAATTTTCTCCAAACAAAACAAGCTCAACTCTCACAATGCTCACTTCCGTGGGTAGGGCCGCCGCTCGTCGCGTCCAGACATCTCGCCTTTCTTCTCCCACTTCCGTTTCCGCCCAATTGCTCTCCCGCCAGCACGCTGTAGCAACCGCGCTTCCTATTCGAAGCTTTACCGTCTCAACATGGACGTCCTCTTCTACCGCGAGCGATAAGAAGCCCGCCAAGAAGACCACCACCACCACCAAGAAGGCCGCTGGCACAACTACCACTAAATCCAAATCCAAGGCTACTGAGACCAAGTCGAAGGATAAGGCCAAGGCTAAGCCCAAGGCCAAGGCTGTTGAGGAAAAGCCCAAGAAGCCCAAGAAGGCGGTCGATCCTGAGAAGCTCAAGAAACTTGAGATCAAGGAACTCAAGAAGTGGGCCCTCAAAGACAAACTTCCTCAGCTGCCATCTTCTTCATGGATTCTGTACACATTCGAAAATAGAAGCGAACACCTGGGCGCTGGTGGAATTACCCAGCAGACCAGCGCAATGGCAGAGAAGTTCCGCCAACTCAGTCAGTCTGAGCTCGACGTATGTTCTTATCCCATTTTCCTTGCTTTTTATGCACACTAACATGAAATCAGGACCTTACTGCCAGAGCCGCTAGCAACCGTGAGAAGAACCACGAGAACTACAAGGCCTGGGTTGAGGCACACGAGCCCGCGCGCATCTACCTCGCCAACAAGTCCCGCCGCCGTTTGGCATTCCTGACTGGCAAGGCTGAGAAGCCGATTAACGACGAGCGTCTGCCCGGGCGCCCAAAGGGCTCCTATGCCATGTATGTATCTGAGAACCACTCGCGCTTTTCCAACTCCGCTGCCAGCGAGGTGTTCAAGCTGCTTGCCGAGGAGTGGAAGGATGTCAGCGCAAGCGAGAAGGCTCGCTACGAGGAGAAAGCCGCCGAGGGTTCCATCAAGTACAAGGCTGAGATTGAGAAGCTTGAGGCCCGTGCAGAAGCCATCCAGGAGGCTGGTCTGCCCAAATAGAAGAATTGAATGGGATATTGCCTACATGATGTAGTATTACGTATAAAGCACTGTTTTCTATTTGACCTTTGTCGCGTCACTGGGTTTGAGGGGTTATGGTTTATGAGGGGACTGTCTACAATGGAATGGACTTCAGGGTCACGGAAATAAGGGTACTTTGATTTTGTTCTGTTTTCGAGTTTGTGCCGAAACAGGTGTATGGTATGGAGTCTTCGGCAGGACAGGCAACCCTCGAATCCAGTAGAGCTGGTGATGGGTGTGTACAGTCACTCAACAAGCAGTTGGTACACCAAGGCTCAATGCGCACATCATCTCTTCGTCTAATGTAATTGACCAAACTCTACCGCCGTGTACCCAAATGTCTGATGCCTCTGGGATAATGATCTATAGCAAAGTATCCAACCAGCGCCTCGCTTAAAATAAAACCATCCAACTGAGTATCCTGAAGCAAGGAGTATGTATGGTGTGTGATCCCAGTCATCCTTGCTTGTCATGAGGCGGAATTTCTAGAACTACCTCCCCATCTGCATCATGCCATGTAGTACCAGTTATCTTGACTCGTCTCCCACTGGCAAGGTATAGAAGTAAGTACGCATGCTTCGCAATATGGCCCCAACAGTACAACCGAATCCAATCGTGAGTTGTGTCTCTACGACACCAAGTTCCCCAACCAGCTAAGCCACTTTTGAGATAATTGCTAAGGAATACCCAAGCATCAAACCGGGCCTCTAAATTCCAATCTTTGCAATCGAGCAGCCAGTATCCCCTTTCAAAGGCATCGATATCACGCGTTGCTGTAGGGCGGTATCTCGACCCCAGGTCCCGCGCGAGCTTTGCAAACTTCCCGGGTACCAGATCTGCAGGCTTGACGTCTTTAATCCCAACCGACGGAGATGGTGGTCGGATTTCCAAGCTGCTGTTGATTTGATCTATTTGTGAGTTCGTCATTGACAATGCCCGACCTGTATCGCTAGCGCTTCTGAACAGGTCGACATGTTCCGTATGGCTAATCCTGGATCGTTTCGCAGGGGGAGGCTCTGACCTCCCACGAGGTGAGCGAACGGGTGAACGGCTACTAACCGCGCTTGCTGGAACATGTGTGATTTCTGGCACCAGATGCTCAAAAGCCACTATTTCCGTGTTGGCCGACGGAATAGGAACATCGACTCCTTGATTCTCCTGAGTCGTTGGGATAATACCTTCGGGTTCAATAAACCTTGGTGGTTCAAGTGGTAGCGATTCTTCCAGACTGGGTACAGGTAGTGAAGATGGTATGCATAGACTTTCTTCAGGGGATGGATCAGGGGCACTTTGTTTGTGTGCGGTTGGCGATGAATATGGAAGAAAAGTCTGCGATGATTGCGTTCTTCCAATGTATCGTTGAAGTATCCGAGATGGGGAAACGCTCAACAAGCTAGCATCTGGCATAGGATAAGAGTCGCTGATCTGACTCGGTAGTGCACACCAAGAGTTGAGTGATGCAAAACCGACATCGTCAGAAGAAGGGATTATATCCTGAGCCACCGTTGTATGAGGAAGACGGGGCGAAGCACGGTTATCCACAGCTCCTTCGAAACTCAGGTCTTGCGACGTAATTTCGAAAGACCGTCCGAATGAGGTTCCTACTTGGATCTGGCTGGGTGAAGGCGCCGATTCATCCTGTGCCGTTACAGCGCATGGTTCCTCCTTCGTTGGCGCCGACACTAAAGGAAGCTGTGCCCGTTTCTGAGGCTCAAATGCGAGATAGGCCTGCGCGAGTTGACGATAGAGAGCATCATCGGTTGATCGACTTGGTGCTGTGATATGAACGAGTATCTCTGTATCGTCCGAGCTGTTTCCTGCCATATTTTGAATGCCAATAAAGCATATCGGCTGATACTTGTCGATAGACACTATCTTATCGAGCAAATAAGAATTACTGTAGTCAGAGGTAATGGATATAATATAGTAGAGGTCGAAAGGTTGTTTATATCCAAAGTGGTCCAAAATATTAAGAGAGAGCACGAGCCAGGGGGGACAAGGGTTGTATTATAGGTATGAATGAAGCGAAGAGAAAGTACTAAAGAAAGAACAAAGAAGAGAAGAGAGTTTGTCGTAGGCAAACCCAGAAGAGCAAAAAGTCATTGTTTGTGGAAGAGAAACAAAGTCTCATGACGCACGATGTCAATTCACGGCGTAGAGTTCAGTAGAGAAGTAGAAGCTGCTGAAGACTTAGGGTATTGATCCACTGATTGGTTGCTACAGTAGGCACCTGCAAGCCCCCGGGCCCTGCCCACGCCACTACAGCGCAGCGCAGCTCACCCCCACCATATTCCCATTAGCCTAAGGTGACGGGTCAATCAGCCACACATTGAGAAATGGACCCCTGCTCCAACTACTCTCATCACCAATTTAACTTGAGTTGGCCTTAGCTTGTAGTAAAGTACCCCAGGGATCCAGAATCTATCCGCCCATCATTAAGAGTATCTCTCTCCAGCTTACTCTTTCCATCTCCTCGACTTCTCCTGCGACACTACCGTCACCCACGCAGACATACACAGTACTAAAAATGGCTGAGAAGACAACGTCCAGAGGTCCTCTAGGAAGAGTTGTTGTCATTGGCGGCAACGGCTTTCTGGGCCACCATATCGTCAACCAGGCCCTCGAGAATTGGACAACAACTGCCACGATCGGCGTCGACCTGCGATGCGAGCGCAACCGTAATCCCAACGCCGAGTACCGCGAGTGCGACATTACCGACTCTGAGCGTCTCCTGTCCCTATTCGAGGAGCTCAAGCCCGACGTTGTCATCCATACGGCCTCCCCTGTAGCTGTCAATCCCAAGATTGGTAACGATGTCTTCAAGAAGGTCAACGTCGACGGTACACAGGCTGTCGTTGACGCCTGCCAGAAGACTGGTGTCAAGGCTCTCGTCTACACAAGCTCTGCCAGTGTCATCAGCGACAATGTCACCGATTTGCTCAACGCTGACGAGCGATGGCCCCTGATTCGTGGCGAGCAGCAAACTGAGTACTACTCCGAGACCAAGGTATGCTCGCACCCTACAACCATCGCTTTAGACAGATTGACTTACCGGAATTTCAATATCACAGGCTCAAGCTGAGGAAATCGTTCTCAAGGCCAACCGCCAGGACGACTCCAAGCTCCTTACAACCTCCATTCGCCCAGCTGGCATCTTTGGCGAGGGCGACGTCCAGACCCTCGCAGGTATCCTCAATGCCTACAAGCGTGGCAAGCACACGATCCAGGTTGGTACTAATGAGAACCTCTTCGACTTCACCTATGTCGGAAACGTCGCCCACGCCCATCTCCTCGCTGCGCAACTCCTCCTCGCCACCGCCGCTTCTTCCACCGTTCCCCTCGATCACGAGCGCGTTGACGGCGAGGCCTTCTTCATTACAAACGACACTCCTGTTTACTTCTGGGACTTTGCTCGCACTATTTGGCACGCTGCCGGCTACGACAAGGGAACCGAGCCCAACTGGTACCTCAACCGCGAACTCGGTATTACCTTTGGCTATATCAGCGAGGTGATTGCCAGCATTCTCGGCAAGACACCTACTCTCACTCGCAAGGCCATCATCATGAGCTGCATGACTCGTTACTACAACATCAACAAGGCTAAGCGGGCCCTGCGCTACCAGCCTCTCTGGACTCTGAAGGAGGGCATCGATCGTGGCGTGAACTGGTTCCTTGAACAAGACAAGGCCGCTGCTGCCCCCATTAAGGCATAATAATACATCCAGTAACGAGCGAAATGAAAAAGAGGGGAGACTTTTTCTATAATGAAATAAGAGGAGGCAAATGGGGGTAAAAAATTCAGATTTAGTCGTTTTACCATATATTTTGGGTCTATATATTTATTAGGCAAGTTCTTTAATTATAGCTGATTATGCTTCAAATCAAAGTTCGCGGATATTTCCCATATTACAATACTATGTATGAAGTACTTTACGATAAATGACTACCCCTCGTCTGGATGATCGTATGTTCATGGTCATACATAGCGGTGCACGGAGATCCGCTTAAGCCCCTATTGTGGGCAAGTTGAATTGTCCATGGCACTTTTGATCTCACTTTCAAATCACAAGCACAAAAGAAACGAAAAGAAGAGATTGGCAGCAAAAGTTTAATCATCAAGTCATGAGTACCCAATTGGAACGGAATCTATTGTTCCTATCTCGCCGTCACTTGGATCCGTGACCAATATCCCATCCATGTTTACATCCTCACATCTGACCTCAGCAGCATTCACGCACCTTTTGCGTGAGGTGTAAATATGAACAACCCCGTCCGCGTCCTCGGCTCCGCCTCATATTGTCTCGTCTTGCCATACCAAACGGAATCAACCCGCTCATATGGTTTACTCCATCCAACTTAGGTATAGAAGAAGATAGAAAGCAAGCAAGCAGAGAAACTGAAAAATTAACAACCCCCTTTCTTGAAACCCTTTTTTGTTTTCGTAAGAGAAAGGTACAGACCACCAAGTCCATCCCTTCTCCAGATAATAAGCACTGAACCAAAAAGTAGAGGAGCAGGGTGCAAATCCTTCCCACGTCACTTGAGTGATGTGAGATGGAAATGTCAAAATGTTGGACGCTGAGAAGAGAATATTACCAGAAGAGAGAGCGTAGTCATCTCTCCAGTAGAGTAAGAAAAACTACCAGGTTTGTCGTATCGTGCAGTGCAATGCAGCGTAGTATAAGTTGAAAAATAAGTGGATGCCATGGTTCTCGTGGTAAAGTGCCTTCCCTCCTGTTTTTCGAGAGTCGCGTGCGTGATATAGCACAGCCAAGGTTTATGGAAGACGCAAAGAAGAGCGCCGTCGACTATGCAAACGTTTCTCTACTCCCAAATCATGCGCCCTGAATTGCATGTAAGAACCGAAACGAGATCTGATACCAGGCGTTGCTTAGCCCAGCTATGATCGAGAATATCAATGAATAAAAAAAAGTATCATGAGTTGCCGGACACGCCAAGTCCGCTGCCTTGACGTCCTAGACCGGAATTGCGCCATTCGCGTCTCCTGCTATGCTCGGCGCTATCAAGTTGGCTGTCTGACTGGTTGAACTGGTTGTGCCCATAGGGCGAGGGATTCAAATCGTTCCGTCCTCTGAACCGAGCTGGCGGAGTTCCGTGCCCATTATTGGGATAAGGCATCGAAGGGTCTTGTATCGTGCGAACGGTGGCCTCACCCTGCCAAACTGCTGGGTCAGTTTCTACTCGCCGAGCTGGAGGTCGGGTGGAGTTGTCCTGACGGTTGTAAACTTCGTTCACATCAGCAATTGAAATCTGTCCCCGTCTATCCTGGAAACGCTTCAGGATGTCCTTTGTGGTAAGATCTCCACTATTGCTGAAGATGTAAGGATCGTTCATGAGACCAAGGATTTCGTCAGGAACCTATTGGAGTTAGTTGATGGCGTCAACCCGATGGTACAGAGTGTTGTTTCTTACCTGGCACATTTCTTCGATGTTTACAATCATCATTTCTACTGCATCGATGACATACATGGCTTCACTGTCCATGGCCATCGCTTTGGTAGGGTTTGTAAGGATGTTAGGTGCAATGACTGTGGCAAGGTTTCTCGTGTCCATCTTGGAACCAAGATCTTCGTCCAGCTGATGGAATGTTCCAGCCCACTTGAGGAAACTGAACAGAATCTCGAGGCAGTCTCGGTGGCTCTTTGGTAGAAGACAGCAGGTCAAGTGCAGGCATTGTTTCCTCTTCTCATGGTCGGAGATTTTGGCTGCGCTGATCCATAGCCGGTACAACTTATGGGTCATTAAAGGATCTGGCAAATCTCTCAGGTAGCGCTTGAGAAGAGCAGCAAGCTGAACAACAGGTTGCTCCATGAAGTTGACCATATCACAGCCCTCAGTGTTGATAGTTTCCACCAAGCCTTGTAGCTTCTTGATATTGCCGTTCTTTCGGAACACACCCTCAACGGAAAGGTCCATCTTGCGCATTGATGAGACAATGTCATCGACAACTGCTGGGATTCGAAGAGTACCTGGACCAACGCCGTCTGTCGAGTCCGCACCATCTCTTTCGATGATAATCTCCAAGGGTACGCCGAATACGCCCTTCTTCTTGACGCTCTTATTCTTGTCATTCTTGAAGGCCTTTCCAATATTCTTCCAGAAGGTTGCCTGTTTACGCGACTCAATGAAGCTGAGAAGCTCCTCAAGAGAGAATTCCTGCTCAATCATGGGCTGCATGGTCAGAACGGCAAGATGTCGTACGTTGAAGTATTCGAGACCTGAAAGTTCAGAAAAGAACTTTCGTCCAATCTGTCGAGGCATCAAGTCAGAGCGCTCTCGATCGGCGGATTGCGTTCGCTGATGACTTTGTGCAGATGGAGCATCTAGGGAACGATCTTGGAAGGGCTGTGGTACCCTTTGTTGTTGTTCACGGGACTGCTCTACAGCCACGATCCTTGGAATATCATCTAATGTGATACCATCGTTTTGTCCAAACATGAGATCGGTAGAGTTCTGACCACCTTGGCTGGCATCACCCGCTGAGCCTGGGCGTGGTCCCCGTCCATCAGTGTCCATCACACGAGAGCTCCGGGCCTGTCGAACACTAGAGGACAGGTGCCGGTCCAGTCGTGTACTTCGGAGTCTGCGCACATCATTCAGAGTGTTCTCATAAGACGACTCTCGTTTGCTGCCGCCAGGCCCACGTGACTGATCTCCTCCACGAGACCTGGGATCACCTCCCGGTCCATCAGCGGCCCCGAAACCGTTGTTATCAGAGTCGTCGTTCGACCGTGGAAGGGTGCCGTTGGCCTTGAGAATATCCAACAACCGAGCCAGGGCAACGCGAAGCAGAAACACGTATTGCTGTAGTTTTGAGACATGTTCAAGCGGCTGCGTATTAGGTCCAGCACAGTTTGTGCAGTAAATCTTTCGATCGAGAGTGTTAAAACGGGCCTCCACCAGTGATCGACCGATGTCGCGGGAACACCTCGTGCACCTAACACAGTTAAGATGCCACCTCATGTCGCCGTTCTTAGCACACTCGTCTTCAACGGATCGATGGCACAGGGCGCAGTGGTCCGAGTCGTTGGCCGAGAGCTTTCCACCGCTTGCAGTCACAGATAACTGGCCGTCGTCGTTCTTGGCTGCATCGAGGTCGCTTAAATCGTCTAGGAACTGATACAAACCTGTCGAGGAATTTGCTTCACGTTCGAGGCGCAGTGCACCCTGAAGACAAATTCGGATAAGGAGCTTGAGATAATGTGCAAGACCGGTGACGAGAGATAGGAGCTCCTGTGTAACTCCAAGCTTGTGGGTTGCGTTGTCCTGCGTTTTTGAAAGCAGAGAGAAGAAGGAAACAATCTTCTTGCACAGTAATTTGGCTTCTCGTCCGTAGGACATGCCTGAGCATAGAGTTAGATTTTACACATGATTTCAAGGTTAAAGCGTCTTTACCTTTTTGATCCAGGCCCACCATAGTTGCATCGAGTCTATCTGCAGATTGGAATAAGATCTCGACGTGCCAGATAAAGCGTTTGGCAACAAAAACCCCCTCCACATATGAGCCATTGCTGACGTGTAACAGCATGTCAGAAATACATGCAGCGGACGATTCTTCAAATGTCGAGAGAACGCTCCATATACGAAAGACCTTCTCTTCCATACGCTCTTCCTCCTCACGAATAAGGTCTCTGCCCGCAGCGTCATCCGTACTCTCAAGCGCAGGTACTGAGTCCGCGGGCTGCGCCAACCGCACATTCCAGAATTTGTGAATCATGTAGCATTCAGGATGCCAATGCTGGTTTTGCCCATTTCTGAAAATTTCAACAAACTGCTTTAGAATGGCCGTTTGGCACCCATTACATCGTTGGGCGAATTGTGTCGAATAATGATAATGGCAGTAAACGTTTCCGTCATGTTCGTAGTAGCTATCCTGAGCGCCGAATATCGTTGAACACAACGAGCATGTAAAATGATCGACATGGTACTTGCGGTCTAGGGCGGTGATGTAGGAGCCACGAAGCGCTCCCCCGCACTGGTAGCAAAGGAGACCAAGTCGGCGGAAGTAATCAGTCTCGCACAGAGGATATTGGCCTTGTCCGTTCTCGTCCTCGGCTGGAAAGAACTTTGAAGCTACTATTTCACCACAGTCCTATAATTTGAGCAATTAGCATCTACTACCGCCGAGCGAGGACGGGGTCAGCCCAAGATTCGCACCTGACACTTGAAACAGTCTAGATGGAATGTTCCATCAAGGGCTCGCACAAACTGGCCCGTCAAGGGCTCGCCGCATGCCTGGCATGTCCTCGTTTGGCCGCTGGCAGACCTTCCATTTCGCCCTCGCGACCTGTTCCGCTCAGCGCTTTTGCGGGGGGGTTGGTCTTCAGTCCATCCCGGTGGATTGGGCGTACCTGGAGCCGAAATAGGAGGCCGCGGTCGATAACTGCTGTCAGGAGTCCGAGTTCTGAAATTGCCGTTCTGCTGCCAGTTTGAATCAGCCTGCGGGGGCATATCCTGAGCATGGTATTGGTGAGAATGGTCACCATGGCTATGTTCGCCGAGCATGGCGTCGTCGTAGCTCGACGACATGGTGAGAAGAAATCCCGGAAATACACAATCCCCTCTACTCGTCCCGAACCAACCAAGGACGAATGGTCTATCGGTACCAAAGTTCCAACAAAGATCGACGGACGTTTGCAGCGGTCGGCATCAGCACCGGCTGAGAGTAGGTGACCACAACGAAGAGCAACAACGGGGTCAATTGGCAAGGCCAGGCGAATTATTCGGCAGACGGTAAGAGATGGTGTTGGTTGAGGAAAAAGGTTGGATCGAGTACGTTTTTTGGTGTTCGCGTGATAGCCCAACAATAAGCCCACCCAGTTTTCGGATTGAAATAACAAGAGGCGGCGAGGGGAGGAAGTCGGTGGCAGTGAAGAAGCGATGCGGCACAAGACAACTAGACTTAGTACGCTACGTGAAGCTAGAGCATGTACTGTAAACAGCAAGGCTGAAGCGAAGAAGAAGAAAAAACAGAGACAATGGAAAAAATACGATCAAGACGAGGCGCGGCGCAGCGCGTCTGCGGCGGCTTGGGGGGGTGAAGGAGCGTGGGAGTAAAGTCGAAGCTTGTCGTGAGAGAGTAAAGTATGGTAAAGTAAAGTAAAGGTAGTAGGTTGGTCGGTAGCAGGAGGCGCCTGGTGGTAGGGGAGCTGAGTCCAAGTTGGGTGGAAACTGGAACTGGAACTGGAACTGGAATTGGCAGTGGTGGTGGAGAGAAACCCAGCACAGGGCCCCGTACTTTAGATCCAGGATGGAGTAAAAGACTCCCGGTCAGAGATACTTCCGTTGTAATAGGGGATTAGCAGTTTGCCTCTTGTACATTTGCTACTAGGGGCAAATGTCGGGTATCAGCATCAGTGGAGGGTTAGGTAGTCTGTACCTTGGCGGGGGGGATACCGACAGTAAATGAGATTCCCCGACTATGTACATCCGTTGAAGGAGCCCGAGATTCTATGGATGGATGAATGGATGGACGCCAGATCAGCTAACGTTACCTACTAACCTACGAGTAAGGGATTTGGGGCTAACTAAAAATGCCCGGTCTCAGGTCGTAGCAGCGGGCAGTATCTGGGCGACCAGCGGATAACAGCAGCATCAAAAGGGTACTGTGTACTTGAGAACTGAGCCAATACTCGAAAGAGTCGAATTGAATCGACTCAATGACCATTGCCTGTGCACTCCAATCCAATACAAGGTACCGTTGTCTTGCGCCCTTGCTTTCAACGAACGAAATGTGAGATCCTGGTGGACTCAGATGGGGGATACAGAGAAGAGTGGACCCTGTTGTATTAGGGGCGTTTGAATACGTATAGAATAATTTCCTAGGTTCCTCTACGTCGGTTGCTTGCAATTTCCAGCCCAGGCCATGAGGATCCATTCGAGAGGCTATTCTACAACGGACATGAGGATCACTGATTTAGTAGCGATCCATTCTGAATAAAAATAAACGGTGAATCCCCGTCCACTGTTTCAAGAGCCGTTTCCTTCAGGTGCAGGTGTACAATTAGGTATGAGTGAGGCATGCCATGTAGTTGGATGCAGATGCAGGTCGCCGTCAGCACAGCCTTGGACGATTATAATTAGTTCTGGATGGATGTCAGAAATGTATGTACTATGTATGTACATACAGTAACCTAGCTGTTCTAGGTAGGCAAACGTAATGATGCTGCTTGCTATTATCTTGAGTTTTGGCGGCTGCTGCTAAGAGTCCTATGGTCTCTCCCTCTGTTCCATTGGACCCCCATCCATGGATGTTTCATGCGCAAAAGGAGGGGCGGCGGCCGAGACGATAATTTCATAATGTCAGCAATTATTAGGGTCCATCATCAATCAAGGATGTCACTCAAGCAACTGCCTGGGGCCTGTTGTTGTGAGTATGGGGACCGAAATTGCAGTGTATTGGTAAGTTAAGTTGTCTTAGCAGTATCTGGGTGCATAAATAAGTGCCTACAAGTACTGTCTATATCTTCTCTTCACCGCAATAGCATGGTCATTCACTTCGAAATAACAAACCTGAAATCACATCACATCCATGGCACCAGGCGGCGTTATTGGGAATGTCTCCGCCTGAAGTCAGCCTGAGCCTCTAACTACTAGTCTAGTTGGTACCTACCTAGGTGACTAGATAGCACCCTGCCCTGTCAGTCACGGTCAAAGCTGTCGCTAGACAAAAAGCACGGCTTGTAATTAATACAGTTAGCTACCTTGCCTTAGCCTGTTTCTTACCAGTCAGTCGTGGGCACGGTACAGATATGGCGAGTATATGAGGTCATTCCAATCCCCAGATTCCCCCTTTGAGCCTGAGAACAGGCATTACAATCTGGTTGAAACAACCTAACTGGTGTTTAAACACGTTGGAAAGAGGAAGGAAAGAAATGCTTTTGCCTGGAACAGGTTAACAAAGAACACAGTCAGATTTGCTCTTTGCCATCACAATCATTGTGCGCTACTGCAAATAACCTTGCTCTGTTGGAAATTGCTTCGGTGAAGATCTTATCACGTGTGCCCTGTGAGTGTGGAGGAGTACATATGGGGGCCATAGTCAAGAATGCCAACGCAGGGCATGACGCTTGACACTTGTACGAGTGGATAGAGATTTTGATATATGCAAGGGCATCAAAACTTCATAGAAGGATATTGCACGGTGTTATAAGTTGGGTTATTATATACACCATGAAATTGAACATGTCAACCCAGGTAGGTGAACTTGGGGCTCTAGGTAAATGGCAAGCGAGACTAGTATCAATGTAACATAGACGACCTCACATTTCGATTGTACGGTGGTAAGAAGGTAAGTAGATAAATAAATAAACCATGGAATCAAATGATTGCAAATGTGCTAGAATTAAACAATATGGAAAATAAGTGGCATAAAACATTCTTCTTACCGCTTTAACTGTATAACAAAAGGACCAGGAGATGCATGGCTGATGCTCATGCACATATGCATCCATGCATGCACACAACGCAGAACCAGAACCAATGGCAGGACCAACCCCAGTCTACCTACCTGCCTACCCAACAACATTCAACCATGAGATTTCTCCACATCTTTCCGCCATCTTACAAGCATCATTAACAAAACCCTTGCATCTTGTTCAAGGTCTGCAGATGTTGATAGACAGGGCACGTGCGTGCGTATTCGAATCTGACTGTGATCCATATCAATTCAAAACGTTATTTCGAGTCCCTTCAAGAATGCACCAGCTCTTTGAGTCTCTTCTCAATCTTCTGTCGACCTTCGAGAGTGCTCCAGACCTCGTGAGGCGCCCCATCGACAATGTCCCAGTTCTTCAAGTTCTCCGTCAGCTTGGTCAAATCCCGTTGCTTCTTCTCCCATGTGTGGCTGTTCTTGACGTGCTTTCCAGAGCTAATTACAACAAGCGGCGTGTCCTTGTCCTGAATCTGGCGGCTGGTCTGCGCGTCTCGTCGAGTAAAAGAGCCGGCCACCAGGCTCTCTTGCAGCTTGGCAAAGATAAACTTGCCGTTCTGCTGTGCTGATCGTCCATATACTCGGTCTCGGCTTGTTCGTCCGCGAAAGATGGCACTAGGGATTCGGTCCAGTCCGAGTGGAGAAATAACACCCCAGAGCCAAAGAATAAATCCTCGGCCGGGCGATGCGACATCATCAAGTAGATCCTCATGTAGAGGGTCGACAAGGAGCAGGCCTTTGATATGGTCTCCATGCCGCGCTGAAAAGACCCTCGAGTAGATTGATCCAATTCCGGCACTGGCAAGAATCCATGGCCCATTCTCTCCTGCATCAGCCAGAGCCTCGCTAAGGGTGTCGACCACGAAGCCCGCCGACGAAGGGGAGGGCGCGTTGTCTGACCAGCCGTAGCCAGGGCGGTCGGCGAAACAGTATCGCGAGATGGACCCGTTCTTAACAGCGTTGTCGGCGAAATTCCAGAACTCGTATTCCACAGTTCGCTCGCCGGCCTCGAACAAGACGGTGGGGAGCTCGTTGCCCTTTGAATCGGTCTTATTGCCGTGGCAGTAGACGTGAATGCGATATTTGTGGTTGTCAACCCAGTGCAGCTTTCCTGGATGCGGTACGCCTGCATCGAGAGCTCGCAGGATGATAGTCAGGGTGATGAGAAAGACAGCGACTGACATGACGGCGTAGGCGACGGTTGAGATCATCACCTCGGACCATTCGAATAGAGTTCTTCTTGTCTCAGCTCGGCCGGTCAAGCGCTCCTCCTCCTCGGCCTTGCCCCATTTCACCATGCGGTCAACCAACAGAGTCCAAAGACTAGTAAGCAGGGCCCAGATGACGCTGATGGCGCCAACCCAGCCTTCTTCGTACCGAGTCTTTTGCACAGACAAGAGGAGAATCATGTCGAGGAGAATGACACCCTACCAGAGTGTGAGCAGGAAGGGTTAGCTAGGGTGGCGGCTCACAACTTACCGACATGAAAATGGCCAGAATTCTGACAGACTTGGATGGCACCTCAAAGAAGATGAGCGTAAAGATGAGATTCACGAGCGTCCATGTTGCGAAACCGAAGGCGAACCAAGGGCTACCACGAGTATTGATACCGGGCGGCGTCACAAATGTCGACACGAGGAGCAGAATCCAGAAGACGAGTG
The DNA here is from genome assembly GCA_013623685.1 of Fusarium transvaalense. Lineage (NCBI taxonomy): Eukaryota > Fungi > Ascomycota > Sordariomycetes > Hypocreales > Nectriaceae > Fusarium > Fusarium transvaalense. Next base: position 24,414 of record JABFFG010000067.1, read on the forward strand.
TTATCAAAGTGAAAGCGATCGTCAAATATCGCAGCGCTCGGATACTCCAGAGATTGTATGGAGACACAGCGGGATCGTCAGGCGCAAGCAAACCAGCTTGTGCCGAGTTGACGCGGTTTGGTAGAAGTCTAGTGTGCTCGTCCGGAGCGATCTGATCGCCTTCTTCGGGGTCGTTGATGGCACCATTTGAGCCGTTTGAATGCCTTGGGTCACGTTCCTGGCTCGAATCCCTCTTGGGAGATGAGAAGAGCGGCATTGTGAGAGTTTTGGTGATATGATGGCGAGGGTGCTCCTTATGAATCTGAGGGAGTAAGAAAATAAGAGAAAGAAGATGGTTCGGTCCTCAGCTGCCAGGAATTAGATGGTAAGTCACACAGCAACGCTCACAGAAGAAGAAAAGCCTCTCGGTTTCAATTGTTTAGTCCTGAGACCGTCAAGGTTTCTATATAAACGACAGCTCTAGCGTTGGTTGGGTATTCTGCCGCACACAGTAGACGTGCTAGGTATGGTATGCTCATGTTACCTACCTATGGCTGCTATCCATGATGAAGTAGACTAAAAAGTAGAGTACGTCATATGCCAGCCATTTCAGCTTGCCGTGCCACCAATAGCCTCCATTAGTGATGCACAAGGGAGTGTTAGCGCGGGCACAAGCTTCCGGGACATGGGAGGGAGCTTGGAGCTGAAGCTTGGCTTTCTGAGTACGGTACATACACGTACGTAAAAACATCCAATCCATTTCAATTGATGGGCTTTTGGGGTCAATCATGAGCCCTTTCCGGCCACGAAAAAACAAGGCATTAAAGCTCTGACAGAAGAACGATAGTTGACCTTTAAGCACCACATGCTGCTGTCAAGTCCAGATCTAGACCAATCTCTCTTTCTCTTTTTTCTTTCTCGTCTTGGCTTGGCTTGGCTTGCCCGATCTTGGTCGGCATCGAATCCATTCACATTCACATTCACCGTGGCCACCCCCGCCCATGGACTGACTGACCTGTTGGTGTCCCCAATGACAGCCACACAACATCATCATTATCTCAGTTTCGGTTCAACTTGGACATTCCATTATGTAGATGAAAGCAAGAATCTCTTTGAATCCATACATCCATGTATTCTGTTGACGTCCACCATCCCTCCTGCTTCGATTTCTTATCGCTTGCAGCGCTTAAATATTATCAACCATTCCAGTCCTCTCTCCGATTTGCTTTCACATCACAGTTCTTAAAAATAAACCAGATCCTGTTCTTGAGCTCATGTCATGTTTCACCGGCAGTAAATATCCCGCCATCAATGTTTCATGCAACAGGCCTGGTTCCTCGAAGAATGTTACTCAGCATAACAATGTCAAATCATGACAACATCCCAATCATGAAGGGCTTGGCGTTGCATACCGTTTCAACAAGTATTATTAATACTATAATAAAATCAGTTCGGAAACCATAAAGATTGTGTCTTGTATGACCAAACATCCAACAATTATATAAATAGGTAACCAGGGTATCTCTACTTCCTTCACCAACTCCGGGCTGCGTTTCGCTTGTGACATTATAAAACAAATCATAAAAAGGATCAATCTCCCCTTACTCAAGTCCATTATTCCCCGTCATAGGTGGCCAAGATCAAGTATCCCAGGGTGCAACTGGGTTGAACTCTTTGGCACTAGGAGCTGTACTAATACCGCTCGATACTGAATGAGATGCTTGGCTGCCTCCTGAATAAGACTGTGCGGCTTCTCTTTGCTGCCGAGCACGCTCGTGTGCCTTTTCTGGGCTCGGGCCACGGGTCGAAGTGATGGCATCTTCGGGTATTTTCTCAATTGGTAGATGTAGCTTTACTGCTGCCTGAGGATCCTTCATATCGATGCCGTGCCGTCTGAACGTGTTCTTTTTCTGCTCTTTCATAGCCTGCGCTGATGGTTCGCTCACTGATAGCCAGTCCTTGACTTGGGTGAGCCATTGAGGTTTTCCCGTTTTTGACTTTCTTGTATCTGTGGAGGACATGGAAGTGCGTGATGTATCGATTCCGCTGATTGATGGGTCGTAGTCATAATAGGAATCTCGTTTTATGAAAGTTGATGACGTTGGGCTGACAGGGGTATCTGAGGTTGATTCATTGGTAGACAACATGGTGGAGGGGTTTGGACCTTGGAGTAGGTCGTGGATCGTTGTTCTTAGAAGAAGCTTCGAGGGGATAACGATAGTTACGACTGATACATAGTCTGATAAACAATGATCAAAGTAAACCGTAGCAGTCCAAAAGGATTGTAATATATTAAGCCGTAAGATGAGGTGACGGGACAGTCGATGTTATTCAAGATCTTGGTTGAAGAAATGGATGGACAAGATGGTTGAACGTTGCTGTATATGGCATAGTCCTTCGAATCACAGCCTCACTCGTGATCGTTATTCGCCTCTCAAGACTCTGACGCCGTATTCAGAAGACAGAAGCGTATTTCTGAAATCCCAATGTTTAATAAACAATTGCAGCGCAATGCAGGAACAAAGTTAATGGCTATGATCGCGTGGCCCCAAGCGTTTTGTGCCGTTGACTTTCAACGGCGGCAAGGGATGATGATCGCTGATGCAAGTGCACGAGTCGTGCAACAGCATAAATGGGAAGCACTGCCGACGGAAACTAGAGGGAGGATCGACGGATAGATGGAATGCTGGAAGAACTAACGATTTTGTACAAATGGACAAGAGGAAGAGAGGAAGGTGGATAAGTAACTCTTGGTGGAATCCTCAGTATGAGAAAGAAGAAGAGAGCAGGTATTGGCAAGAGAGGAAAAAAAGAAGAGGAAAAAGAGGAGGACCAAGTTGATAAAAACAGAGCGGGAAAGAGGTTTGAAGAAAGAATGAGAGAGCTGGACACATCCCTAGCAGGCACTGAATGACTGTGACTCTCATGTTACAGTGCCAAAGGGTTTTCAGCACCAACGACAGATCTATTAGTATCCAATAGTACAACACGAGGTAATACTTTGTATCCATTCATCCATCCACCCTAACTCTCGTTCGTAAGCCCAGCGTCACTTCAACCTCGGCGCTTCCAAATCATGCAAGGCGATGCAATGCAGCGTCACACCCTCAACTCCATTCTTGGTCTAGACTCAGCTCAAGAAGCAGCACGTAAAGAAAAGAAGAAAAAGAAAAAGAAAAACAGTCAAGTTGTAGATGGAGGATAGCTAATTGGTTCAAGACCGCATCAGACAAGGAAACACCAGATAGCCTTTTATTTTTCTTTCCTTCTTTTTTTAATTTTGTTTTCACTTTCATTTTCCTGCACTTGGTAGCGCAACGGCCAGTTCCTGTGGCTGACTTTTGTCCCTGTTGCAACTGAAGTTTTGAATTGTACCTTAGACAATACCCAGTGGCTTCGATGGCGCACCCCAAGTCTAGACAAGCGTGTGAAAATTCTGAGGTGGCACTGAACTAATTGCAGATACCGGCATAAGCTGGGCGCCAAGTCGTTGAGAGCCTACGGGATCGGGGTTTGGGTAGTCTTTTAACAACAGCATCAAGGTACAGAGTATCATTGACAAGCATTTCTTTTTACTTTGTCGACCCAAGTACTTGGTTATCGATAACCGAAAAAGTGTCAAACGCCTCTTTAAGACGATCATTAACAAGACCGGAAATCCCGTGTCATGGGTTTTCTGTAGCTAATTCTCTGTCGAGTGACACAACAATAAGCAAGTGAGTCCCAATGGAGCAGTCCACGCCGATCACTTCTTTATCGAACTCTCAAGAAAGTTGACAACCTTTTGTACAGTGAGACACGCAATACTCATGCAAGTCTTGCAGCTACGTAGAGTTTACTACTAAGAGTAACACACCACTAGGCCGTTACAGTACAGCACTTGGGCAAGAGGCATTTTCGTATTTCCAGGTACAGTATCAGCAAAGTTCGTCCTCCCCTGACTACTTCCAACGTTATTGCAGTACGTATCTAGGCACAATTACTATTTGATAAGGTTTATACTTGCTAATCACATTTTGCCTCATCCGCATTTCAACTTTGCCATGGCAAACAGACAATGCCGTAACCCGGTGATAGTCAAATTGTTGGCATAAGTATAAAGCCACTAGTGCGCAAACACGGGTTGTCGTGATTGGAAAGGCCGGTGTGGATGATAAGGTGCTGGCTGCAGTGTGCGGCCAGAGACCTCGGGCCCTTTTTGGTCACAGCAGAATGTCTGAGAATCCATGGAAGTGATACTCTGTCATTTCCAGGAGTTTGTTGCAGTAGATACAAAGTACAGTACATGTGAATCGAGGTCATCACATTGACTCAGATAGGTATTCCGAGAACCCATCTTTATTAGTACCCAAATTGTGGATGAATATGGATGTGATAGGAACATGCCGTCAATGCTTGGAGACGTCGCAGGTCTAGACCACAAGCCATCTCGTTCATCCTATTAGGTTTCACTTCAAAGTGGCTGACTGGACAGACACTTCAACTCTGCAATCTGTATATCGAAGACATACCTGCCATAATCAAGAGCAATTATAACTTATGCTTATATTGGCGAGAAGCTGAAAAGAAGTAAATTATAGAATGGTCCGTGCTCAGCTGCATCGGAACTGGCGCCAGATCGTGTTCCGATCGACTTAGTCAAAGTGGGTGGGGCAATACCTAAGATCCAATCCATCTGAGCAAAGTGATGAGGGTCCACCTACTGTGTAGTATCCATTCTGCAATGGATGTCGTCTACTGTACATCCAATGTCCAGTGAATATCGAACAAGTCAAACATATCCTTTAAATAAATCTTTACAAGAATAAACTCGTGCATGGTTATCTAAATCCGACTGCCTCTTGTCGTATTGACTCTCCAGATCAGAGACAAAAAATGATAGATCACAGCCCGTGTCTGACGTTACATTTCAGCCACTGTTGATTGCCTACCAGGCTACCTACCTGGTACAGTACAGTAGGCGTCCAGGTTGACAGTGGAGGCTGACCCCGCCAAAAGCTACTTGCAAGTTGCAACCCAACTGAGACCCCATCCCGTCTCTCTCTAGACTCTCCTCTCTCCAAATCAAAACTCTCCCTGTCTAATCTTGCATCCCATTCCTTATTGGTTGGTATATCACCCGATCCAGTTCCGAACTCGTCTCCGTTCATCGGTCGGTGCCTGCCTGCCTGCCCAGCCGTCTAATCTAGTTCAGCTCAGCTCTGTTTGCGCAAACAAGCTCCTAGTCCCTCACGTCCAGCCGCTTTCAAGACTCCCACCGAGTCAACAAAAGCAACATCCAACTGCGGCGCAACGCAACCATGCCCGCCCTCACAATCAATACCGACAACCCTCCCAGCGGAAATCCTCCTTCACCGAGTCGACCGCCTGTTTCTCCTCTTACTCCTCCGCTACGCCCTACCGAACCCCGGGCCCCTGAAGCTTCTAGTTCTAGCGCCGCCGCCGCTCGCCCAAGCTTTACACTTTCACAGCCTGACCAAACTGCCATACCACCGCCCGCACCTCAACCGATAGATTTTGATGCGAACCCAGATGTGATAGCCCTCAAGTCGGCGATATCTATTCTGCAAATACAGAGACAACGCGCCACCGCTGATATTCAAGCCCTCAGCCGCGCAAAAGAAGAGGCTGTGCAGGATCCTGAGGCCTTTATAAGTGATCTCGTCGCGAACAAGATCAATGCGCCCACCAACGACGACAGTGACAGCGATGATGACGATACAGAGATGAGCGGGCAGGGCTCGAGGAATCAACAGCAAGACCCTGGCGAGGGCTCCTCCAAGCAGCGCATCGCTACCGAACCACCAGCCTGGAGGAATATTCCTCAACCACAAAACGTTGTCCGCTGCCCACCCATAAATTGGTCTCAATATGCCGTCGTTGGCGAATCCCTAGATAAGCTGCACAACGAGCAAGTCGTCAGTCCAAATCAGGGCACGCCGGCAACCGTAGGCGCAAACGGAGTGTATGAGTTCAAGGGCGAGGGGAAACAAGAGAGATACCAAGGTGTCGCGGCACCATATGCCCCGACTCAGGATCGCCTAAAAAAGAAACCCAAGAGTAGGAGGTCATGAGCAATGATGACAAAACGACATTTACGAAAGAATGATTCTACATACAGTTTACAGGTTATCATATTTGAGCGAGTCCTTATGGCGATGGTTTTACACTATCTGCAGTCCGGCGTTGATCATAGATGGGATGGTGGTTTGAGGGGGTACGTACACGGCCCAGCGTTGCAGTTTTTCTATTTCTTGGCCATCCTCGACAGAAAGCCCTTTAAAGAGCCTCTATAAATGCTATGTTTTCCTATTCTCATTCCATATGAGCTTATATCTAGGCGATGGCGAGTCGATCTCTGTCTTAGAAGAAGAGTAGTTTAGTAGATATGGCAAAACCCTCGTAAGTGTCGAGACTGACTTGACTTTGTCTTCTACTGGTGATATTTACGCAAGAGTGTTAGGACAACATTGTCATTTCATTTGCTTCACACTTTCTCAAATGGCAAGTTGGTCCTATCTAGAGGAAATAACAATCCTCATCACATTCATACGTCAGTTTCCCCAATCCCGCAACGCCAGATAAGCCCGATTAATGCCCCTTGATGTTTGCCTGTACGCCTCCCTTGTATTTTTAAGCACATCTCCAAATACATCCTTTGACAAGGCACATGGATTATTCTGGAAAGTCCCTTGGAATCATGTCAGCTAATCCGTTCTATGGTTTGTGAGATGCCGGTGGACTTACTCCATGCTCTGCTGAACTGATCGGCGAAGGCGTCGGTTGTATTTCTTCTTGTCGTCTGCGCTACCACCCCAGTACATCTTAGTAGCTTCCGGATTGACAATCTTGCGAGGGTCGTAGGCGGGCTCGTCATCCTCGAGGATGGTAAAGATAGCCTCAATGTGCGATCGTACATCTTCCCTTTTGGCCGGGTTAGGAGTATAGCATGCTGTGCCATCTGCAGCGATGTGGTGGTGGAAGATCTTGGTCTCGAACTTGACACGAGGTTGCTCCTCCGGGAAACGAACGCTGAAGTTCATCTTGATCCTGAACAGGCCTCCGTCAAGGTTGGTCATAGGGCGTCCGAAATAAGTCACCACCCAGACAAAGGGGTTTTCGTTTTCAAGAAAGACGTCATGCGGCATATCGCTCCTTTTGAACGCTTCAACAACCTGCTCGAACTGATGCTGAAGGTTCACGGCCACAGTGGTCTCCCGTTTTTTGGCCTCTAGACCCTCTTCGGCCCATTTCAGGGGTTCTGCGTCAATAGCCGCCTTGATAGCGTGCAGGCGACGTTCAAGCTCCGGGTAGTTGAATTTCCCATCCATAGAGTTGTTTCCCGGAGACTCGAAGGGCATCCTCGCAAAGGGCTGGTTAGGCTTCGTTTCCGACTTGCCCTTCTCGACGGCCGCCAGGTATGACTCAAAGTACCACAGGAATCGGCGTTTGCACAGATCTTTGAATGGCTCGAATGGCACAGCGGCCTCATCGACATCTTCATCCTCCATCTCTAATCCAGGGGTGTTGTGTTGCTGAGCTCCATTAGAGCTGAGCCCAAGGTATCCCTCGAGGCGTTGGATGATACTGATACGCAGTGTCTCGTGACGAATCTAGAAAAGGTCAGAGGCTTGCATACTCGCACAGTCTGATATGGGGGCAAACCTTTTGGATGTAGTCCTTTTGGGCCTTCTTGTCGGACTCTTCGTTGGCATCCTCAAACCCTGGTTCGTTTTCATACGGGTTGGAAGAGAGGAGACTTTGGATGGACAACAGGATCGACTCTAGTCCCTGCGCAGAAGACCACTCCTCTCCGCGCTCGCCACGCCATGTGCTGATGCATGTTAGTTCAGGTATCGAAAGCTTTGACAGAACCATAGTTACCCTAGAATTGATCTGATATTGTTAGTGTATGAAACAATTGATAGTTAATGTGTAGTGTGACTTACAAGCAGACTTTGCCATTGCTGTAGACGTTTGGATTGAAACGGCAGCGTCCGTTGTTTGTGGTGATACAGACGACGGTTGGTGATTTGGAGGGATAATCTGCCATAAAGATGAGTTTCAGGTCTGCTATACAAATGGAGCGCTCAACCTTTGTGGAACCGGATCGCAAACTGTCGGATTTGGGTCAGCCGAATTTATCAACGAAGAGTGAGTACAAGGCTAAAAACTAACCTCGAAGAATCCAAATTCATAGGGTGTTTCGTGGGGGCCCATAACTAAGGCTTTCACATTGCGAACATCAACATCACGACATGCTACAGCGATTGCTGCAAGGAAGAGATATAGTGGTTAGTTGACCGTTTTCACAACGCGCATTACGCATAATCGAATGGGAGCCACATACAAAGGTCGCAATTTTTCTGGATATCGCCAAGTTCCTTCAGAACGACATTAGTATCTTAAGCTCGAATCGTGAACCAAGGGATGGGGGTGGTTGCAAGCGAATGCGGGGCAGCGAACCTTGGAGATGCGAATGATAGATTGGTCCATGGCGTTTCGTTTATTGCAGTTCAGGTGTTGATATTTAGAGCTTGGCGTTGACTGCGGAACGCGACGCACATGGACGACTCGCGATTAAGAGTTAGTGTTGAGGTTGCGAGATCTCTGCGAGGCAACTGAGGTGGATGTTAGGTGTTGTAGTTGACAAGGTGGGATGTGAGACCGTAGGTTTAAATCGTGCGTATGAGGAAGGAAAGTGGGGTGAGACTGCTGCCTCGCTGTTAGTTGTTTGGGCGGGCCAGATCCTCACTTGCAATACGTTCTTTTTAAATAGCCAAAGTATAGCATTATGGTGTCTCTTTATGAATTTTTAGTCCTTTATACGAATAAAGACTTCTTTATTGTTGTTCATGCTGTTGGCGGCCTCCTCTGGCTTTGGTGAACGACAATCACTTCTGGAGGTCATGGATGTACCAGCAATTGATCCCAGGTGAAGAGTCAAAGGACACAATTGTTGATGATTCAGCAATATTTGTGTCAAATGCATATTGGTGGTCGTTGTTGTTGCTGTACAGGCAAGCGACATAATTGGTTTATACTTTTCTGACACTTCAAGCTTCTTATTGACTGCCCGGTACATGACTATTTTACACTGGCACTTATTTCATCGCCATGATACATGGAAGCCTCCAAAGCCAAAGATGATTAAGTGGTATCTTAACAACTTTACGAGCCTTAAATCTATTTGAGTACTCCAGGATCTTCAAGACAAGGATGCGCACAGATACAGAGAAGATAAATCTTGGTTCTTTGTTAAACCTGGCTGAGAAACCTTCTATGTCATCACAGATTCTAATGATTCTATGGATGTAATATGGATGCCTTGAATAGAATGGAGCCTACCCGGGAATCACTAGTCTCGTTGGTGGGGCGCATGCTGCTACCTAGCGGTTGCCGTAAGAGATAGGTCCGCTACGCGTAGCTTGACGCGTTAAGTGATTTTCTCAAGCTCACGTCCCCCATCAATGCAGTTTGGCGATTCTGGTAATACCATACAACGACACTGAATTACTGCCCAACATCACTCGCATAGCCACAGCCACATACATACTGGGATTCAAGTGGAATACTGAGCTGAGATGGCTAGCTTTTTCGATCTCAAAGCCAGAAAGGCTGCGGCCGCTGCCAATGGTAACGCCGACCAGAAACAAGACAAGCCTACCAATACTCGAACTCAACCCTGGGTAGAAAAATAGTACGGATATCCCACAAACCCAAGACCTAACTTGAATCTCGCAACTCACCATCTATAGCCGACCAAAGACTCTCAGCGATGTTACTGCCCAAGACCATACTGTCGATGTGCTCCAAAGGACACTCCAATCCTCCAACGTGCGATTGTCTCACACCCGAATAACGAAGCGCTTCAATACTGATTCTTGTAGCTCCCTCACATGCTGTTTTATGGTCCTCCTGGTACAGGAAAAACGTCGACTGTCCTAGCACTGGCAAAGGAGCTCTATGGTCCCGATATGATCAAGTCGAGAGTGCTTGAGCTCAACGCCTCCGACGAGCGTGGTATCTCCATCGTCCGAGAAAAGGTCAAGAACTTTGCGCGAATGCAATTGACCAACCCGGCCCCCGGCTACAAAGATAAATACCCCTGCCCTCCATTTAAGATCATCATCCTCGACGAGGCCGATTCCATGACCCAAGATGCTCAGAGCGCACTACGACGAACCATGGAGACGTACAGCAAGATCACTCGTTTCTGTCTGATTTGCAACTATGTCACTCGGATCATTGATCCACTCGCCAGCCGATGCAGCAAATTTCGATTCAAGAGTCTAGACCAGAGCAATGCGAAGAAACGACTCGAGGAGATTGCGGAGAAGGAAGGCGTGCCGCTCGAAGATGGTGCGGTTGATGCCCTCATCAAGTGCAGCGAGGGTGATCTTCGAAAGGCTATCACCTTCTTACAAAGTGCTGCTCGACTGGTAGGCGCCAACGCTTCCGACAAGGACGGAGAGGGTGATGAAACGATGGACGTGGATAAGAAGGCAGTCACGGTCAAGATCGTTGAGGACATCGCTGGTGTCATCCCGGATAGTACCATTGATGATCTCGTTAGCGCGATACGCCCAAAGAGCTCGGGATCATCGTATCAGGCTATCTCTGATGTTATCGAGAAGCTGGTTGCCGACGGTTGGAGTGCAGGACAAGTCGTTGGTCAGGTAAGTCGAGTACATTGATCTTTCGCTCAAGAGCCTACTAACATATTGCAGCTCTACCAAGCCTTGACATACGACGAGACAATCCCTGATTCACAGAAGAACAAGATTGTCCTGGTTTTTTCAGAGGTTGATAAGCGCCTAGTAGACGGAGCTGACGAGCACCTTTCCGTCCTCGACCTCTCAGTAAGAATATCAGCCATCATGGCGAAGAAATGAGTTCCTCAACCTCATATGTAGGGTCTGATCTAGTAACGAGGAATGGAGTTGTGGTTAGATATGGATTGGCGTTTAAACTGGTTCTATACTACCAGACATTTGTTGTACTTGTCCTTACTTTATTCTAGTCCTATACCGCGTCTTCCTGGCCAATTAATCCAAGGTTGCCATGCAAACCAGACCATACATCTTTCGGTTGCTCCGTGTTGCCCTTTTCCGTATGCCTCCTCACTTTACTGGGAGACTTGGGACCTGTCTCTAGCCAAACATCACCCTCTGTAGTATCAGCCTGAGCCTCCTCTTCTTGGTCCTCCTCGACCTGACCCAAAAGTTGATCGATCTCTTGCAATGTTTGCATAGAGTTTTCCAATGCAAGCTGGCCGCCTTCAACCTGTTCTGCCACATTCTCAAGCGTCGCGATTTTAGCCGAATCGGCAGCAAGAACCCAAGGTTGTACCTTTCCAGTCAAACCTGACCGTTCGCCAGAGGTAAGGAACTCTCCCAAAACAGACCTGCGTCGAGATTCCGGTGCTGTAGAGTGAGACGGGAGTAGCTGGCTTTCTTCTTCCAGATGACTAAGTGACTGGCAGTTGTCCTTAATTTCCTTGCCAAGGGTCGTGTTTACGTGTGCTTTCTGTGTTATCATTGCTCTCTGCTTCTTTGATAGCATGAGAAGAGTCTCGATGTATGGCGTAAGGAGGTAGGTACTGGATGCAGGTTCTGTTTCATCTGCTTGTTGTTTGGCCGTGGATGGAGCCAGGACTGGAGCTGCTGAGGATTCGAACTTTTCGCCAACAGAGGACAGCAGAGACCGCCTACTTGCAAGGTATTTGGCGTACTTGTCTTTTATCGTACCGAGGTGCTCGTTTATTGTGGCTTGATCCGCAGTCGACTGCGCATGACTCTTGGAACCGCTCTCTTCACCCCCCTCCTCGTCCCCTGATGCTTTGCTTAGCTCAGTTTCAATCCAATGGATCAGCTCATTCCGTGTTGTATTTAGGGCATGTAATCTTATGCCATTGCTGATTACATCCGGTATGCTCTGGGCGTTTGCCCTTGTTTCGCGAAGTAGCTGCTCTTCTCGTTTCAGAAGAAGCTTTGCTCTCAACACTGTCTTTTCCAGTTGAGCAACTTGCTCTGTCAAATCAGTCTTTTTGACGCTCTGTTGTGCAACAAGACTGTTTACAACCTCCTTTGGGACTTTGGGTAGACTGGCAGCTTCGTGAAAAACATCTTCAGGGTCTAAATATTCAGGTGCAGCGGCTGGTTTTTGCATGAGTGCGTCGAGATGACCTTGAACAGCTGAGAGACGATTTTGTTTAGCTTGAAGTTTCAGCAGCGACAGTCGCTCTTCCAGTAACTCGTTACTGGATGATGAGTTCTGATTTGAGGTCGACGGGGCGAGATGTGATTGCGCAGTATCTTCATACTTTCGACGAGCATCGACGTTGGCCTTCAAGGCCTCGATATACTCTTTATAGAACCCTTTCGAGCTAGGGTCAGGTGTTACGTCGCGTGTTGCATCTGCTAAGGACACTGGTTGCTTGACTGGGCCATCATGAGAGCATGATCCAATGTGGAGTGCCAATACTCGTCGGATATAATTGACTTGCTCTCGTGGCTTGATGAAAGGATCGAGAGTTTTCTGAAATACTTCAATCGTCTCGGAAGGATTCGTCATTTTTGGTTCATATTTTGGCGGTGAAGTGATTGTTCATTGATCCATGGTCCTAGTGTACAGGAGTAAGTAAATAAACGAACTACATGGGCTGCTTAGACGATATTTGAACTGTGGCTAGTGTTTCGTCCTATCTCGACGACGCAAAAGACATGTTCTGGTCAAGGAGAAGATGAATCTCTAACATATTCAAAATCAAGTAAATATTCATTGAAAATGTTTCTCGTCGTAGCCCAACAATTATTTTGAACTGCAACAAGCAGCAGGATTCGAGAGCTGCAGCCACACTTGTCATTGCGCCACAGACACGCTTCAAGCTGTCGAGTGACACTAACCAAATTCGGGTTGGCGCAGTATACTCCTAGGCTACGATCTGAAATTTACTATCGCGACTTGAACTCTCCAATTCAGTGACGATTCCATACAATCTTTCAACGCCTGCGCATCAATTGCAAATCCAAAACATCCAGACAGCCGCTACATAATTACCACAGTCGCGGCTCGTGGCTAACTCATGGTCATTTAATAGTCTAAAACCCCCGGTTTTTGTCGAGAACATCGACGTTCTCCAACAACAACAACCTTCATACCTACCTAATTAATTTAGCCACCATGTCCGACGCAAATCGCGATGTGTCGCAGTACAAATACTCGGCCATGTCGAACCTGGTTCTCCAGGCCGACCGTCGTTTTGTCACGAGACGAACTGACGAGGCCACTGGTGATCCAGAGTCGCTGGCTGGACGCTTGAGTATTCGAGATATGGGCGCTCGAGTTGCACGCGAGGACGCGCCAAAATCGAAGAAGCAGCCCGGCATGCCCGATATCGAGCGAGGTAGCCTACGGGAAGGCGAAGATATTCTAGCGCGGGAGCAAAAACGACGAAAGGCCGAAGCCCCCCAATCGACTGGAGTCCTTGGCACCAACGAGCTCCTTGTGGAAGGCATCACATACCGACCGCGAACGGCTGCGACACGGGCGACCTTCGATCTGATTATCACCATAGTAGCGAATAATCTCGGCGACGTACCGCACGAAGTTGTGCGCAGTGCGGCGGATGCTGTCCTGGAGTATTTGAAGGACGACGACTTGAAGGACCTGGACAAGAAGCGAGAAATCGACGATATTCTCGGCGTCTCATTAAGCCCTAAGCAATTCAATGAGCTGGTGAACCTCGGCAAGAAGATCACAGATTACGACGCCCAGGATGACGACGAGGACGTTGCCATGGGAGGCGCCGACGGCGACGATGCTGAAATAGATGAACGCCAAGGTGTTGCAGTTGCTTTCGACGAAGATGAAGATGATGAGGAGGGCGGCCTCGTCAACGAGGTCCGTGATGAGTCATCTGACGACGACGAAGAGGAGGAAGAGAAGGATGAGAGTGCTGAGGGCAAGGCAGAAGATGCTGTTGCTGATGTGGGAGATGAGATGATCCTCGACTCGGCGCCGTCAGGGGGAAAGCAGGACGAGAAGGAGAAACACAGTGTACCAGCCCGGGATATCGATGCCTTTTGGCTACGGCGTGAAATCGGAACTCTGTACCCCGATGCTCACGAACAAACCGACAAGACAAAGGCGGCACTTCAGATCCTGTCAGGAGAACCTGGTGATGATGGCGAGGAAAAGTCTCTTCGTGAGGTTGAGAACGACCTCATGGAACTGTTCGACTTCGAGCACCACGAGCTGGTACAGAAGCTGGTCGAGAACAGGGAAAAGGTCTTCTGGCTTACAAAGTTGGCGCGAACAGAGACCCCCGAGGAACGCGCCAATGTGGAGCGGGAGATGGTTTCGGAAGGCTTACAATGGATTCTTGACGAACTAAAGGGAAAGACCGTTAGCGATGGCAAGAAGGGCAAGATGGACATCAAGATGGACATTGATGTCCCAGCCTCCTTTACCGCCGAAGCGCCCAAGACTGAGCGCGCTGAGGGCCAACTTGTTGGCGGACTTCAACCCCGAAAGCTCATCAACCTCGACAACCTGGTATTCGATCAAGGAAATCATCTTATGACAAACCCCAAGGTCCGGCTACCAGAGGGTTCGACAAAGAGGACTTTCAAGGGTTACGAGGAGATTCATATCCCAACGCCCAAGAAACGTAACGAACCGGGCGATGTCTTGATACCCATTACCGATATGCCTGAGTGGGCACGAAACCCTTTCAGCAAGAACCAGTCACTGAACAAGATCCAGTCAAAGTGTTACCCTTCGGCGTTCAACGATGACGGAAACATGCTTGTTTGTGCCCCCACTGGTAGTGGAAAGACCAATGTTGGTATGCTCACGATTCTTCGAGAGATCGGTAAGCACCGTAACCCTGAGACCGGCGATATCGATCTCGATGCTTTCAAGATCGTTTGTATCGCTCCTCTCAAGGCCCTTGTTCAGGAGCAGGTCGGCAACCTAGGCAGCAGACTAGAGCCATACGGCATCAGGGTCGCAGAATTGACGGGTGATCGCCAACTCACAAAGCAGCAAATTGCTGAGACTCAGATCATTGTTACTACACCTGAAAAATGGGACGTCATCACCAGAAAGTCCAATGACCTTACCTATACCAACCTTGTACGCCTTATCATCATCGATGAAATCCATCTGCTGCATGACGACCGTGGTCCTGTGCTGGAGAGCATTGTCAGCCGAACTATTCGCAAGACCGAGCAGACTGGCGAGCCAGTCCGAATTCTCGGTCTTTCTGCCACCCTCCCCAACTACAAAGATGTCGCGAGTTTCTTACGAGTTGACACCAAGAAGGGCCTCTTCCATTTCGACGGCTCTTACAGACCTTGTCCTCTGAGACAGGAGTTTATTGGTGTCACTGATCGTAAAGCCATCAAGCAGCTGAAGACCATGAACGATGTTTGCTACAACAAGGTCATTGAGCATGTTGGCACAAACCGTAACCAAATGCTTATTTTTGTCCACTCCCGAAAAGAGACTGCGAAAACTGCCCGCTACATTCGAGACAAGGCCGTCGAGTCGGATACAATCCATCAAATCCTTCGTCATGATGCTGGTAGTCGTGAGATTCTTGATGAGGCATCTTCCCAGGCAACCGATCAGGATCTGAAAGACATCCTGCCCTATGGCTTTGGTATTCACCATGCTGGTATGAGCAGAGCTGACAGGACAGATGTTGAGGATCTTTTTGCTCGTGGTGCTATTCAGGTTTTGGTGTGTACTGCTACCCTGGCATGGGGTGTGAACTTGCCTGCCCATACCGTCGTTATCAAGGGAACGCAAGTTTACTCTCCTGAAAAGGGTAGCTGGGTCGAACTCAGCCCTCAGGATGTTCTCCAGATGCTTGGACGTGCTGGTCGACCACAATACGACACATATGGTGAAGGTATAATCATCACAACACAAAGTGAAATGCAGTACTATCTCTCGCTTCTGAACCAACAGCTTCCGATTGAAAGTCAATTTGTTAGTAAGCTGGTGGACAACTTGAATGCAGAGGTTGTACTTGGCAACGTCAGGACCCGTGATGAGGGTGTTGAATGGCTAGGCTATACATATCTGTTTGTCAGAATGCTGCGCTCTCCTGGGCTGTATCAGGTTGGCGCAGAGTATGAAGACGATGAGGCTCTTGAGCAAAAGCGAGTTGATCTGATTCATTCGGCAGCCATGGTTCTGCGCAAGTCAAACCTGATCAAGTACGACGAGAAGACAGGAAAGCTACAGCCCACTGAGCTTGGTCGCATCGCGTCTCACTACTACATCACCTTCGGATCTATGGAGACATACAACAACCTCATTCAACCTTCCATCACAACCATCGAGCTCTTCCGTGTCTTTGCGCTCAGTGCCGAGTTTAAGTATATCCCGGTCCGACAAGACGAAAAGCTCGAGCTGGCGAAGCTGTTGGGCAGAGTACCAATTCCTGTCAAGGAGAGCATCGAGGAACCACATGCCAAGATCAACGTGCTTTTGCAAGCGTACATTTCACGTCTCAAGCTCGAAGGTTTGGCCTTGATGGCTGACATGGTATATGTGACACAATCCGCCGGTCGTATTCTGCGTGCTATCTTTGAGATTGCTTTGAAGAAGGGCTGGGCGTCCGTTGCCAAGACAGCTCTAGACCTTTGCAAGATGGCCGAGAAGCGCATGTGGCCCACGATGTCTCCCCTACGCCAATTCCCCTCCTGCCCCAGAGATGTTATCCAGAAGGTCGAGAAGATTGATGTATCTTGGAGCAGCTATTTCGATTTGGACCCCCCTCGCATGGGTGAGCTTCTCGGTCTGCCTCGAGCTGGCCGAACTGTCTGCAGTCTGGTAGCCAAGTTCCCGCGAGTCGAAGTTCAGGCTCAGGTCCAACCCATGACCAGATCGATGTTGCGTGTTGAGCTCAGCATTACTCCTAACTTTGAATGGGACGATTCTATTCATGGTGCTGCTGAGAGCTTCTGGATCTTGGTCGAGGACTGCGACGGAGAGGACATCCTCTACCATGACACATTTTTGTTGCGCAAGGAATACGCCGAATCAGAGCAGAACGAGCACATCGTCGACTTTACGGTTCCCATCACGGACCCTATGCCTCCCAACTATTTCGTTTCGGTCATCTCTGACCGCTGGATGCATGCTGAGACTAGACTCCCTGTAGCTTTCCATAAGCTGATCCTTCCCGAGAAATTCCCTCCCCACACCGAACTTCTCGAGCTCCAGCCCCTCCCCGTTGCTGCTCTTAAGGTGCAGGACTACGTCAATCTCTATCCTACCTGGAAGCAGTTCAATCGAATACAGACACAAACTTTCAACTCGCTTTACAAGACGGACCAGAACGTCTTTGTTGGAGCTCCCACCGGCAGTGGCAAAACCGTTTGCGCCGAATTCGCTCTTCTAAGGCACTGGACAAAGGGCGAGGTTGGTCGCGCTGTATACATCGCTCCTTTCCAAGAGCTTGTCGACTCTCGCCTACAAGATTGGCAGAAGCGGCTCGGTTCCCTCAATGGTGGTAAGGAAATTGTGAAGTTGACTGGTGAGACAGCCACAGATCTTAAGCTCTTGGAGAAGGGTGATTTGATTCTGGCGACACCCAGTCAATGGGATGTGTTGTCTAGACAATGGAAGCGACGCAAGAACGTTCAGACAGTTGAGCTCTTCATTGCTGATGAAATTCACTTGCTTGGCGGCTCCCAGGGCTATGTGTACGAGACTATCGTCTCTCGTATGCACTACATCCGTACTCAAACTGAGTTGCCTCTGCGAATCATCGCACTGAGTGTCTCGCTGGCAAACGCCAGAGACATTGGCGAATGGATTGATGCGAAGAAGCATGACATCTACAACTTCAGCCCTCACGTCCGACCGGTGCCATTGGAACTTCATCTTCAGTCGTTTACCAACACCCACTTCCCTTCTCTTATGCTGGCAATGGCCAAGCCCACGTACTTGGCTATCACGCAAATGTCTCCTGATAAGCCTGCCATGATCTTCGTGCCCAGCCGCAAGCAGACTAGGGCAACCGCCCGAGATCTCCTCGCAGCAGCGTTTGCCGACGACGACGAAGATCGTTTCCTTCACGCTGAGGTGGAACAAATGAAGCCTCTGCTTGATCGTGTCAACGAGGAGGCGCTTGCCGAGGCACTTTCGCACGGTGTTGGTTATTACCACGAGGCTCTGAGCCAGAGTGACAAGCGAATTGTCAAGCATCTTTATGATAACGGTGCTATCCAGGTCCTTGTCGCGTCTCGAGATGTTTGCTGGGAGCTAAACAGCACCGCTCACCTTGTCATTGTCATGGGAACACAGTACTTTGAGGGCCGTGAACACCGATATGTTGATTACCCTCTTAGTGAAGTGCTTCACATGTTTGGCAAAGCCCTTCGCCCGTCCAAGGACGGCCGTGGCCGCGGTGTTCTCATGCTGCCTCAAGTCAAGCGCGAGTACTACAAGAAGTTCCTTAATGAGGCTCTTCCCGTCGAGTCCCACCTGCACAACTACTTGCACGATGTTTTTGTGACGGAAATTAGCACCAAGATGATCGAGTCTGGTGATGATGCGATCAACTGGACCACATTTACGTATTTCTACCGACGGCTGCTCGCCAACCCTAGTTACTATAGCTTGACCAGCACAACGCATGAAGGTCTCAGCAACTACATGTCTGACTTGGTTGAGACAACCCTGCGCGAGCTCAGCGAATCCAAGATCATTGACTTTGACGAGGATGATGGATCTGTCGCACCTCAGAATGCCGCCATGATTGCCGCCTACTACAACATTTCTTACATCACCATGCAGACCTTCATCCTTTCATTGGGCGCCCGTACAAAACTCAAGGGTATTATGGAGATTGTCACTTCAGCCACCGAGTTTGAGACGATCCAGATTCGACGTCATGAGGATAGCCTGTTGCGACGTATCTACGACCGAGTTCCTGTCAAGATGTCTGAGGCAGTTTACGATTCGCCTCACTTCAAGTCTTTCGTCCTGCTCCAGGCTCACTTCTCTCGCATGCAGTTGCCAATTGACTTGGCGAAGGACCAGGAGATTCTGCTGACCAAGGTCTTGAGCCTCCTCAGCGCCATGGTCGACATCTTGTCTTCAGAGGGTCATCTCAATGCAATGAGTGCTATGGAGATGTCGCAAATGATCGTTCAAGCGATGTGGGACCGTGATAGCCCTCTCAAGCAGATTCCTCACTTCTCTCCGGAGGTTGTCAAGGTGGCTAATGAGTTTGGGTATGTAACATGCTATAGTTTGGAAATTGAAGCACCAGCTAACAATCATTGCAGAATCAAGGACATCTTTGATTTCATGGAGGCCATGAATCCGGACGAGAACGCCGATTACAACAAGCTCGTCAAGCGACTTGGCCTATCCCAAAACCAACTGGCGGAAGCGGCTAACTTCACAAACGACAAGTACCCCGATCTTGAGCTTGAGCACGAGGTCCTGGATGAGGACGAAATCAGGGCTCGTGAACCTGCTTACTTGAACATCAAGATTACTCGCAATCTGGAGGAGGAAGACGGTGACTATGACTCAACTGTACACGCACCATTCTACCCCTCCAAGAAGATGGAGAACTGGTGGCTGGTTGTTGGTGAAGAGAAGACCAAGAGCCTCTTGGCTATCAAGCGAGTGACGATCGGACGGGAGCTGAATGTTCGCCTCGAGTACACTGTGCCGTCAGAAGGTGAGCATGACTTGAAGCTGTTCCTAATGAGTGACAGCTATGTCGGAGTCGATCAAGAGCGGGAGTTCTCGGTCACAGTGGCCGAAGGCATGGATGTGGACGATGATGAGGAGGAGGATGAAGACGAAGACGAGGAGTAAAAGCTCATCGCTCACTCCAATTATCACGGCGATGGCCAGCGATGGCTTTGTACACTACTGCAGAACTACGAATGCGAATTTAGGGTTTTAATATGCGAATCTATCAACTAGGACGATGCCTTGGGACATTGCATGTGACTGAGATGTGCTCTTTGAGGAGAGTTTCGCCGATACAAGCTGAGTTGCGTGGATGTTTAATGGTGCAACACGAGTTAAAGAGGCGCGAAGGGTCGAGATAAGTATTCACAACGCCAAACGCGTCTAGTGACAGCCAGACCAACGACGTGACTTTGCCGGGTAGGGAGGAGCGAAGATGCTGAGAAAAAGAGACTAAGGACGCGCCCTTCCTGTAGTCTCGTATACCTGGGCGTCGAATCAGCGTCAACTACGCGCTTGGCATTTAATGTCGTGTGAGAAGGGAAGTGCCTGGGGTTGGGGTTGGGTTGCTGATGACGCCGCCGCCTGTCCGTCCGTACATATACGCATCACGTGACCCTCCATCCTCTGGTGACGTTTGAAAGTGCTTCCCTTGCTCAGGCCGAACCCGTTCACTCGCACCAGCGTTTTTTCTTTCGTCACCCCCAACACCCCAGCATCTCGACGAAGCGCCTTTCTTTCATCAATTGCGCAACAATCTCATTTATAAACCTTCATCGCGCTACGAATCTTGCGCTCCATTGACGCGCGCGATACGCCTTCCGCTACGCGTTCGCCTATCCTTTGCCAGCTGGAATTCTATCTCTAGCTGCTGTGCATATTTACCAGCGAAACGTTATTACTATTTTCACAATGTCGGATCAGCTTGCCGAGAAGCCCGAAGTCGAGGCTCCTGCTCCTGACGCGCAGGAAGCTCCCTCCACCGAGAAGCCTGTGGAGCCATCATCAACCGGAGACGACGCCGCGAAGGCCGATGGCGAAGCAAACAAGGAGGAAACAAAGGTTGCTGAGGGTAAGTCACGATCACGGAGCATCTGGAATTTGCCGCGCCCTCTATCGCTTTGCTATTGAAATCGCGCCCTGAATTTTCGCGTGCTCTTTGGCACAGGCGCGTTCTTCCCTTTGTCAGACTCATGCTGACCATGCTGCGCAATCAGAAAACAAAGAAACTGGAAGCTCAGAGAAGACCGCCGAAAACACAGACGTGACCGAAGCACCAAAGTCCACTGACGAAGGTGCCGACATTGAAATGAAGGACGCGCCCGATACGCCTGCTGCCGGGGAGACCAAGACAGAGAATTCGGCCCCGTCTGTCGACGGCGAGACAGCGACCGAAAACGCCGCCACCGAAACTCCCTCAGCAAAGGGAAAGAACAATCGACGCAAGTCGACTGGCGGTAACAACCGCAAGAGCCTGAGCAAGAAGGCCTCCAAGGCGCGTCTCACACATCTGGACGCCAAGCCAGGAGACCACTTTTTAGTCAAGCTCAAGGGATTCCCCGCTTGGCCTGCCATTATCTGCGATGAATCGATGCTGCCACAAGCTCTGGTTGATAGCCGTCCTGTAGCTGCAGCGCGGCCTGACGGTACCTATACGGAGGCTTATGCTGATGGTGGCAAACGTGTCAACGACAGAACCTTCCCTGTCATGTATCTCCACACGAATGAATTGTAAGTACCTCTATCAGGATCCTGGGCTACCCCTAACATGACCACAGTGGCTGGGTGCCAAACAGCCAGCTCACGGAGCTCACGCCCGAGAAGGCATTGGAAACCATTACCGATAAGATGCGCAAGGATCTCAAGGAGGCATTCACGCGCGCATCTGAACACAATGATCTCGATACCTACAAGGACATGCTGAAGCAATTCCAAGAGGAATTGATCGCTAAGCAACAAGCTGCAGCAACACCCAAGAAGGCCAAGAAAGGAAAGGCCAAGGCCTCCGACGAAGATGTCGATATGGAGGATATCGATGATACCACAGCGGAGAAGTCTAAGTCTAAGAAGCGCAAGGCCGAAGATGACGTGAGCGTAAGCATGACCCTTGCATGTCTGCTTGAAATCAAGATGCTAACTATTCACGAACTAGACACCTCAGAAGCCCGATTCTGTTAAGAAGCCAAAGATCAAACTTAACACGTCCACCCCTAAGGCTGCCAACGGCACTCCCAAGACCACAGAGGATTCTGCTGCCAAAACCAAGGTCAAGGTTAAGAAGACTTCCGACAAGAAGACCGAGGGTAGTAAGAAGGCTAAGATGACTCCCGAGGAGCGACGACACCATAAGGAGGTACGAACATGCCACTCATACCGCAGCATCAGACAGTGCTAATTATCAAACAGAAAGAGGTACTGTACCTCCGACACAAGCTTCAACGAGGTCTCCTCACCAAGAATCAACAGCCCCAGGAGTCAGAAATGGAGCAGATGTCTGAATATGTCACTATGTTGGAGAACCTGAAGGACCTGGAGGTGTCTATCATCCGCGGAACCAAGATCAACAAGGTTCTCAAGGCTATTCTCAAGCTGGAGTCAATCCCCCGAGAGGACGAATTCCACTTCAAGGACCGTTCGCAAGTCCTCTTGGATAAGTGGAACAAGCTCTTGACCGCCGAAACCGCAGCGCCTGCTGCAGAGTCCACCAACGGTGTTAATGGCAAGTCGGAAGCCAAGCCAGAAGAGAAGAAGGACGACAGCGGCAAGGAGACTAGTGAGGAGCCCAAGTCAGAGGTCCCAAAGGCTTCGGAGCCTGAGGTTGAGAAGCCCGATGAGGACGACAAGTCCGAAGAAGAGAAGATTGAGGAAACACCACAAGCCTCGGCTTCTGAAGAGAAGAAGGACGACGTAAGTGCTGGTCTCAATACCCACTGAAACGGACATAGCTAACAGGAATGAAGACTGTCGCTCCTCCTGAGCCCGTTGAAACCGCAGCTTAGGTTAATTATGGTGTTGCGAGGCTCATGGTGATTTAGAACAAATTCTTTCAAGGCGTCAAGGTTATGGTCTACCAGTTCTGGTATTTTCCGTCTCTTTTTACTTTTTTCTTACGGTCTTCTCTTTTCAACTGTGGTAAAAGTGACTTCATCGCGTCTTTTTCGCTATCTGTATGAATATCTGCCAAGTTTGGTGGCAGAGCGGCGCCGCGACTCGCTTGAGTCGTGATGGGCTTAGCAGGGACGGGGGGCAAGAAATATCTTTTTTTTTAGGGGTGTACAAACGGCAAAGACCGAGGATGCTGGGACTCAGCCTAGTCTAATATGGGTTTCTTTGAACCAGAGGACAGGAAGAGCTCGCCTCCAGTTGATATATGGAAAGCGATGTGAAGCTCGAGGATGGATTTCAGAGGAGGCGTATCAAACGAAGGTGGACTTGGCGAGCATTAGCATACAGATGATGAACGGGACAAAGAGCTAGATGTACTCGAGGATGAAATTTATATATTTAAAGAAATGATGGCATGTTGCTTTTTCAAACTGTTGCGTTGTTGATGTCGTCTCCAGATACCTATTACCTACCTACTACTACTAAGGTATTAGATATAGATAGGAGGTAGCGGTCGTTGGGGTACAGTGCGTAATACAGTGTCACTGGACGCGCTTACCGTCTGAAAACGCGTTGACCTTTATTGCTAAACCAAGCTTCATGAGCTTCATCTCACAATTTTGTCATTATCATTGTTGTCGAGTAATTAATCATGGCACGTGAAGAAGCCGAGCAAGAAGCCTACAGTCAGGAGGATCATCAGGTAACGAATAACTCTATTTCAAGGTTCATGGACCGTTTTCACTAATGCAACAGACAGGTCGCCTATATCTTTGACCCTGAAGACGATGGGATACAAAAGAAGTCTACCACACGCAAGAGGGTGTCGAGGCAAGCTCAAAAAGCTGAAGAATCTGTTCAAGACTCGTCGTCTTTTGTGCCTCTGCTTAACGGCGCCGAGAAGCCCGAGTTTGTCCAATTAAGGGAGACCGTATTTCAGGAGAGCTGGGCCAAGGTTGATAAACGCATCGAGGTGGGTGTATGAGACTTCATTCCATGGAATCATTCTTACATGAACTAGGGAATTCTCAAAAATTCAAATTTGGAAACTCTGCAAGAGGTCAGCGATTTCGTCAAGGATGCAGTGACAGATTCGTAAGGGCCCAAATCCAGAGAGTATTCATATGCAGACAGCCCCTAATTCTTGTACAGTGGGGATAGGATCCCATCGGCTTTTATCATCACTGGACCCAACATTGCTTCACAGGACCTCCTCTTTCAGCAACTATCAGAGACACTTCAACAAACAACACCAAGCAAGTTTGTTGGCCTGCGGTCTTCGGAAGTATCAACTCTTAAAGCAACATTGAAGAAGGTCATTCGAGATGTCACAGCCAAAGTCTCTGATGATGAAGACGATGATCTCCAAGTTGGAGATGGTCGTGAGGTAAGTCGCCTAACTTGACGGAATGATTGCCATACTCATAGGCTACAGGGCCGACGGTATCTTGACTACGATCTCGAGGCCTTGCACGCATTCATCAAGCCCCAACACTGCGAGCATGTCTTTGTTGCGTTTCAGGACAGCGAGGGCTTCGACAGTAGTCTATTGTCCGACTTGATTATCCTCTTCAAGTATGTTTTCCGTTCTTCAGGCCCCTTCTTACCTGCTAACCCTTCAAGCTCTTGGCGCCCACGTATCCCCTTTACTCTGCTCTTTGGTATCGCCACATCAGTCGAGCTCCTCCAAGGCAGGCTCCTCAAGGCTGCATGCCAGCAGATTTACGGAGCACAGTTCGACGTGATCCAGACCTCGGCAATTCTTGAGACCGTCTTCAAAGCCGCTGTGGCAGCGTCGGATACTCCCGTATCATTAGGCACGTCTCTCCTTCACAGCATGCTGGATCGTCAACATGACCAGGTCTCAGGTATCCAAACCTTTGCCATGTCGCTGAAGGTAGGTTTCTGCACAGTTGAAAAGTGGTTGAATGTTTACTAAGAGCGATAGTACGCCTACATGTGTCACTTCTATGCGAATCCCCTCAGTGTCCTTTCCCATGCTCCATCTTTTCAGGCAGAGCACATTGAAGCAATTCGACACACGAACTCTTTCAGGGAGAATGTTGAGAGTGCAGTGAAAACTGGAGTCTTGGATAACGTACAATACGCCAAGGACCTACTCGAAAACAATGACTTTCTCGCCTTGCAAGTTCAAAGTAGCCTCGCCGAGCGACAAGAGCACATCGAAGACTTCTTGCGGGCACTGCTTATTCTCAGGGAAGCAGAAGCTCAAGACATTGAGTTTTCAAGAGCTTATGTCGAGGCTATGAATGAGGGCATTTCAATAACAGAAAGCTCGAGGGCTGTCGAGTCAGTGCAACGTATGGATGCCAACGAGTTGCTGGCTCTACTTGGTAAAGTGGTAGCAATTTTGCAAGACGGAGAGGTTGAACTGCTACTCGGCCCGGCAACAAAGCAGACAGATATCGACTTCCGGAAGGCGCTATCAAGGCAGCTTATCAACTTGGAACAACTACATTCAAATGCACAAAAGCAGGGCATCACGCTACGAAGCAAGTATAGTGGTCAGAGCAAGATTGTACGAACCACTGTTATTGCACAAAGAGTTCAACTGAGCCACGATTCAGCGGCACTTACAGAGGAGGACAAGCAACTGACTCAGATCGTTGACGACATCACTGCGTTGCTTATCGAGCATGTTCAGGCTCCCAGGCCTGGTTCTCTCTTGTTGTCTGAAAGCTGGCTATACGATTCTCGGGCCCCATCGAGGGATGTATTTGTGCCTCGGCCGCGGGCCGTCCTGGAGCGCAGCCTCACAAGACCGCACGACTACTTGTCGTGTTCATGCTGCAAGCCAGGTAATGGAGAAACCCCAGAAACATTACCAGCTACTGCGCTCTTATACCGCCTATACACGGAGACTGGAAGCCTCATCAACGTGGCAGATTTGTGGACTGCATTTTCCGCACTGGTTAGCAACGACGAAACGGATGAACGCAAATCGCTGGTCCTGTTTTACCGTGGACTGGCGGAACTGAGGGCTTTGGGCTTTGTCAAAGCAAGCAAGAAGAAAGCGGACCATATTGCCAAGCTGAAGTGGCTCTAAGTATGTTTGCATTTGCAATTGGCTGACATAGTTTGCAAAAAGAGAGACATGGCGATGAAAAACAGCGCTTGAAGACTGCAACCGCAAATAAAGGTGGTTCTCTGTGGGCTCTTTTGAGAGGGGAGGGACGGAATTAATTGTGTCTCAGGATCAGGTTTTTTCCTTCTTTGTTTGAGTTAATTTTTTGGGGGTATTTGGGTAGTTAATGAAGGCCGAGGTCGAGTCAATAGCCACGGAAGAAGAAAGTGTCGTCAGTCTAAGACACCAGGTGGCTGGGAGGGTTGCAATTGGAGGTATTTGGGTACAGCCAACGCAGCAGAATGCAAGACATGCAGCAATAGAAGAAAACTAGACGCCGGGAGCGGAGCGAACTGCATAGGACAAAGCATCATGTGAGTGTGCTAATTATGATGCCTACCTACCTACTATAGTATAGGTGTATGTATGGAGTCTTTGATGGTCAATGAATTAATCGAAAGGGAGGACAAAACAAAAACAAAGAATGAAAGAATGAATAAAAGGCGGTAAACTCGATTTATCTTGACCCCGTCATTGTTCTTGTCCGAGACATGACTTTGAGTCATGACCAGCAGTCACATTCCACGCCATCGCTTGTTGGTGTTTATTGCTTTGATGAACCAAGCGCCTCTAGACCAACCCAATTGCGTCTGGGTCCAAGTTAGCAGTCGGCTAAGTGCCTAATGTAGGTAGTTGGTTCTCTCTCTCTCTATACTGCAGTGCAGTAGTAGAGTAGAGTAGAGTCTCTCTCTGTCTCAGTTTCGACACCCACTAATAAACCCTGAGTCTTACCTGGAGCCGGGTCCGTCTACTCTCTGCGCTGGCAGAAACCCATTTAGTTCCGAGACTCAAAGTGTGGCAGACCAAACCAAACCAGAACAGAACAGAACAGAGACTTTGAAAGCTCAAAGCGGTTCCAAGTTCAGGTCTCTTAGCTGTCAAAGCCCGCTTTGCCCAGAACAGCAACATCTGCTCGTGGAGAAAGAACCCAAGGGGTGGGTGTGTGAGTGTGAGAGTGTGTGCGCGCGTACGTACGTGCGTGCATTGGGTTTTTGTTTCCAAAAAGAGAACAGAGCAGAACAAGAACAAGAACGGTTTCCGTCACAAAGACGTTCAACTGGCTGTTCGCGATTCTAGCTTCTCATGCCTTTCCGTACAAGAAGGCGGGGTGTCGCCCGTAAGAGCATCTATCTATTCTAGTATCTTCAAGACATCAATCATCTCTTTCCGTTTCTTTATTTCTCTTTCTCTTCCTTAACTTGGTTGTTAACTTTCCCTCTTCTCTTTTCTACTCTATTCTAAACTTTCTGTCTTCAGCCTCTCCCCTCTCAGTTCTCGCCTCGGTTCCAATTCAAGCCCTACGGAAAGTCCGAGTATCAAATACCAGTTGGAGGATTCGACTACGAAACTCAAAACTCTAACGTTAGTCGGTGCTGTCATTCACTGAACTACCTACACTGCGGAGAAGACCGCTGTCGATAGCCACCCCGCCAAAGCCAATTCACAATCACCACTCATCGCTGACCATTGATCACCTTCAAGAACTATTCCTATTCAGAAGTAAAGTGTCAATCTTGGGAGGCGACAAGAGACTGGAACTCTTGATCTACAAAAAGAAACCTTGAGGCTACTCTACTCAGCTCACATCTACTACGACCAACCTCTCCTTCTTGCATCATCATCATCATCTACTACCAAACCGCCACTATGATGCGAGGCGAGATTCCTTCAAGGCATCGCCAGGCTTTTGCTCAGCGACGACTTGCCAAGAACCCAAGTCTCCAACGCAAGCTAGAACAAATGGCTCTACCACTGGCACCTCTAGTCCAGCTCACGACAGGCGCTGTCCATCCATCATTTCCCACTACGGTCCTCAACTTCTGGCTTCTCACCGATGAGCAGCTCGAGTCTCTCGCCCATTTCTACCATCAGAGGACACCCAGTCCGTGGACAAACCAATATCCATGCCCAATCACATGGAGATCCGATCTGCCTCTTGAGGAGAAGCGCCGCAAGATGGGCAAGTTCATTGGCCTTCGAGGTTGCGAGTCGCCCATTCTACTCAAGACAGAGGAGGAGATTCTCGCAGAGGCGCGTAAAGCGAGACTCGCGGCTGAGGAGGACCTCTGGAGGCGCAAGCACTTTTCCTGATCTGCATCAAGCGAGGGACAATCGGCGTTGGTTTGGTTTGGTTAATTTGGGGTAATAATCTGTTTGTGTCAGTGGTGTTTCTGGGTCTAAAGGAGTTTTGCATATGTTTTTCATGTTCTTTTTCGTTTGCATCTAGGAGGTCGCATTGCTAGACATGGCCAACTAGCCAGAGCGCATCATTGCATTTTCATAGGAGTACAGAGGTGAAAGACAAGCCATATATCAATAGAGAAGAAGCCCATGCTACTATTTTCAAAAACACCCGCAACGCCGATTGATGTGGTTCCTCTCTTGGTCATCCCGACACACACCGAGTGTGCGCCTTACCACTAACATAAGCAATAATATGTGGTATACTACACAAACCCATGAAGGGGAAGCAGGTTCGTACTCGTGTATATAAAGACGTCTTCATTTTTGTGATCCGTCGCTTGGTAACTCTTGTCTTTGTTTGATTCTTTTTTGCCCTAGTTTGAAGGACTGTCAATCAGGACAGCATCCTCCTCGCTGGTGGCTTTGGCAGAAGAGCTCTGCTCAGAGTCGAGCTCCTTCATGAACTCTGATTGGATCTGTCCACGACGCTTCTCCCACCACTGCTTCTCAGAGTCGGCTTGGGCGAGAATCTCCTCGATCGAGCTGCGCATAGCAGCGTTGGCGGTCATCTCGTGGGCGGATTGGAAGATGGACTGGCCCCAGTTGGGAGCAAGAGCATTAGCCTGAGTAAAATTAGTGAGACGTTCTTAATATCACCTCTGAGCGCATGCGCTAGAGCAGATGAGGGGACATACCTCTGTGACAACATCTCTCAACTCCTCCTCCATCTCTTTCTCGGCGCGCTGGAATCGCTGCCACAGGTCATCGCCTACACTGCCTCGTGCCAACAAAGAACCACAGGCTTGCTTGGCTGACTTGATCTGGATGAGACGGCGGATATCTTCGACGGCGCGGCGCAACAAGGCAGCGCGGAGAACGCTCTCGGGAACCTTTGGGCCCTTTTCGGTGCCATCTTCGAGATGTAGCAGGGACAGGTAGACGTTGCGCTGGAGATGGGGGCCGAACCATGGGGCCAAGTTGGCGCTCTCGGCTGTTCAAGACAGTTAGTATCCGCTTGGTTTATCTCCATCTTTCAGGGTCTGTCTGTCAAGGACATACCAGCTTGTCGTTTGCGGTAGATTGTTGAGAATGTCATGAGTGCGCTGCCGAGGACGATAACATAGGCAAAGGGAAGGGCAAGGCCCTTCCAGTCAATGTTGAGCATGATGAAAAAGAGTTATGAAACAAAAGCACTACGTGTTTGCGTGCTGTAATGTAATGTAATGTAATTAAAACGAGTGTCAAGAAAGAAGTTGAACCGGCCGTAAACTGAGTGGGTGGGATTGATTAATCGACACGAATACAGACCAAACAGCCAGCTAAAGTGGTAAATTGTGGTGGTGATGTGGCGCATTCAGCTTTAGGCCAGATAATGCTTCTCCTTTGTCTCATGTGGCTGCTTAACCGTGGCGGTGCAACCTCCCAGGCAGATGGGCCCTGGCTTTGACTGCCGTGCGACGTCACTACTAAACATTCATTAGATAAGCTCTTTCTCCACTTGCAGCGCAGGCAGGCACCGCTGGATGACGCTGTGCTTAGGTTCTTTCACTGTCGAACTTACTGTACCTACCTAGCGAGCACCGTGCCTTTAGTAAGGTACGTACACGGGCTCGAGCTCCAGAGCCATTACTTCTCTCTTCTATTCCATGCTATTGCTTCATTGAGTTCCAACTTCACCTGCTAGACTCTTCTATCCTCGTCACCCTTTTTACCTCTGCGACTCTTCCTCCAGACCTTGTTGTTCTTGTCTTTTACACTATCGACATCGTGTGCGAAGGCGACAGAGAGTACGCTGATAACCCCCACCAACGGCCATCTATCGCTAGCAACAACTCTTCAGATCAACGCCCGTTATGTTGCTGCGACTTCGGGGCCCCGACGGTATGGCCCGTCTAACCGTCGAGCCAACGACTACCTTTGGAGATTTGGGGAAGCTGGTTCGTCGTCGCCCATGCTCAACTTGTCCCCTGTTCCCGCTGACTTCTGATATCGTTAGCTCCTCGACCAACTTCCCAAGACTGTCGATCCCAAAACCATAGCTCTGTCTAACGCACCAAACGGAGGTGATTCGAAGCGACTAGGCGATATCATCAACTTCAAAGTTGGTCAGATTGGTCTCAAGTTAGTTTATGCGCATGACCTCTCGACGATCTACAAGGCTGACAACATAGGCACGGCGACCTCATCTTTCTCACCTACCAACATGTCGACGCCGCCGACGGCGAAACTCCCGAGACATCAAGTACTTCCGCCAGGCTCAACGGAAAGCCAGTACTTCCAGTCGAAGACCTGCCTATTAACCCCAAGCCCGAGAGGATCTCCAGACCATGGGAAGTGGTTCGTCAGTCTGCATTGGACGATCGATTAGACCGACTAGATGGCAAAATTCCTCGAGGAATCGATCGCATGTGTCGCCATGGCCCCAAGGGGATGTGTGACTACTGCCAACCCCTCGATCCCTTTGACCCTGGATATCTAGCAGAGAAGAAGATCAAGTACCTGTCATTCCATTCGTACCTACGAAAGATCAATGCTGCCACAAACAAGCCTGAACTCGGAGCTTCGTATATTCCTCCCCTCGTCGAGCCTTTCTATCGCGTCAAGCATGAGTGCCCTTCAGGCCATCCCCCATGGCCCGAGGGTATCTGCACAAAGTGCCAACCCAGTGCAATTACTCTGCAGCCCCAGCAATTCCGAATGGTCGACCACGTTGAGTTCTCTTCGCCTTCCATTATTGATACCTTTATCGATACTTGGCGCAAGACTGGATCACAGCGTCTGGGTTACCTTTACGGAAAATATGTTGAATACACCGAAGTCCCTCTCGGTGTCAAGGCTGTTGTCGAGGCCATCTACGAACCTCCTCAAGTTGATGAGATTGACGGCATCACTATGAACGCCTGGGAGTCTCAGAAGGAGATCGACAAGGTAGCCAAGCAGTGTGGTCTCGAGCCGGTGGGCGTCATCTGGACTGATCTGCTTGATGCTGGTAACGGCGATGGTTCTGTGGTTTGTAAGCGCCATGCAGATTCTTACTTCCTGTCTTCTCTCGAAATCTGCTTTTCTTCGAGATTGCAGGCTCAGTATCCTAAGGCTTCCAAGTGGAGTGATACCGGCAATTTTGGTTCAAACTTTGTAACATGCATTATCACTGGTAATGAGGATGGTGAAATTTCCATCTCATCTTATCAGATGTCCAACGAGTCAGTCGAGATGGTCCGCGCAGATATTGTCGAGCCATCCGCTGATCCCAATGTCATGCTTGTACGAGATGAGGAGGAAGATGATGGTTCAGTCAGCCGCACACGATACATCCCTGAAGTCTTCTACCGAAGAGTCAACGAGTACGGCGCCAATGTCCAAGAGAACGCGAAGCCATCTTTCCCTGTCGAATATCTGTTCGTCACGCTAACCCATGGTTTCCCTGCCGACCCCAAGCCTATGTTCACTCAGCAGGGCTTTCCTATTGAGAATCGAGAATACGTCGGAGAGAGCCAAGAGCATTCCGCTCTGTCCAAATTCATTAAGTTGTCACCCAACCAGAAACCCACTGGACAAGAAGTTTCCAACTTTCATCTTCTCTGCTTCATTCGGCAGATGGGTGTCCTCTCCAAGGTGCGCTCGTGGATCTCACTGTGATTGAAACTACTAACATGTCATACAGGACGAAGAAGCCTTGCTTTGTCGTGTAGCAAGCCAACATGATCTCGCTGATACATTTCAGCTTCGTTCTACTGAGGGCTGGCAGACCCTCCAGGCTATCCTTCAATCGACTGGTGAGAGAATCCCCAAACGTCAACGGGAGGACGACGGTGTTTCCTCGCCCTCCTCGTCCTCTTCTTTACAAGACCCTATTCGCGACTCGGGTGAACCCCTTGCTAAGCGATTTGCTGCCTTCAGGCTAAACGAGCGCATGACCAAATCCGCCAATCCGACGCCGCCTTAGTCAACATAGAGGAATTGGGTAAGAGGGGTCGAGAGCTTGGGATATGGGATTAAATAAAGGTTTAGATTCGTCGGAAATGCCTAAAAGTTGCGAGGCTAGATTTCTTTTTGCCAGGTGTTTACCTTCCATAGCCTGGAAGACGATATTGCATGTGTAGCTGGGGTGGCGTTTAGGAAAGGGCTCACTTATGACAATCGGAGCATATGGCAACATTCATTGGGTGGCATTACCAAAGTACCTGAGCGTGTTTCAGTGTGTTGACTCGGAGAGTGAATGCGATTCATATCGTTGTAGTATAGTGCTTCCTGAGAAATACTATCGTTCAAGATCTTCCGAGAATCGATGCATATAAGCTTAGTGAAACAACCTGACCTTGCTCACATAAACAGGATCCTAAGTGCACTCTGTGTTTGTATTTTCTAACCTGTAGTCACCTGTAGTCGGAGTGTATGATTTTAAAGTTTAGGAAATCTTAACTATTCACGACTTTCAAGTCAAAGTGTAATTACGTGTCGTCGTCGGCCATTGGTCACAAGATACGACTATCCAGTTGCAGTCAAGTTCAAACGGCAAATGCAAACATGCATCTCATGATGAAACCTGTTTCATTTCCCATCTACTCCATCTATAGGTACAAAGAGGGCGGGTATACTATAAGCCCAAGCAATCATCACGCAAACTCCCGAAAACCCCGCCCTCTCCAAACGAAAGATTTCACCCGGCACATTTCTTCTTGAAATCTCAACTAATCCTTTTCCTTTTCATTAACAAAAACGCCATATGTGTTTTTACAGAGGCTTGCCACCGATGAAGTTGGACCATCGGCGGACCTCAGCGGGAATGCCCTCGGAGCGGGGGAGCTTCTCACTCATGCACTGAGCAAACAGGATAGCGGTCTAATATTATGGTTAGTCTTATGATGATGCTTTTTAGGTAATTTAGGGGTGGGGCTTTCAAAAACTTACCTGAGGCTCCATGAACAGAGGGACGCCAAAGTCGACGGCATTTCGGCGCATGACATAGTCGACGTCCAGAGTGGTCTTGCCTCGGGCCTGAGCAAGGTTGAAGCATCCGCGGATGTCGTACTTCTTGAAGACCTCTCGGAGAGCTCGCTTATCCTCCTTGGGGAACTCAATGACCTCAACCTCGACCTTGGTCTTGGACTTGGCCTCGATAAACTCCTTGACCTCAGGGCTGGCAGCGTACAGCTTGTAGCCGAGAGGGGCAACGTAGTCAACAACCTGGGTCAACCAGGGCTTGCTGACGTTGCCACCGAAGAGCAGACCCTCGCCAGGCTCGGGCATGCGGAAGTTCATGGTGGACTGGAGAGAGGTCCAGTAGGCCTCAACAAGATCCTTACCGAAGCAAGCAATCTCACCAGTGGAAGACATCTCAACACCCAGGAAGGGATCGGCACCAGCAAGACGGGTCCAGGAGAACTGGGGAACCTTGGTGGCGACGTAGTCACGCTTCACAGCCATGAGATCAGTTGTTGGGGGAACGTCCTTGCCAATGAGAGCCTTGGTAGCAACATCGATGAAGTTGGTTCCGAGGACCTTGCTGACAAAGGGGAACGATCGCGAAGCACGGAGATTGCACTCGATAACCTTGAGGAGGGGCTCACCACCCTCAGGGTTCTCGGCCTTGATGATTTGCATGTTGAAGGGACCAGTGATCTTCCAGGCCTGGGCAACCTTCTTGGCAATTTCCTTGACACGCTCCATCGTCGTGCTATCGAGGTTGGCAGGGGGGAGAACGAGAGTGGCGTCACCAGAGTGAACACCAGCCTGCTCAACGTGCTCAGAGACAGCGTGGAGGATAAGCTCTCCGTTAGAAGAGACACCGTCGACGTCAATTTCTTGAGCTCCCTCGATGAACTTGGAGATGACCACGGGGTGGTCAGGGGAGACGCTGCTGGCAGCCTCGAGCTTGTCCTTGAGATCTTCCTTGCTGGAGATCACAGTCATGGCAGCACCAGAGAGGACGTAGGACGGGCGGACCAAGACGGGGTAGCCAACCTCCTCGGCAAATTGCTCAGCATCCTTGACCGAGGTAAGCTCCTTCCAGGCAGGCTGGTCGATGCCAATGCTGTCAAGAATCTCAGAGAACTTTTGACGATCCTCAGCCTTGTCAATATCCTTGGGATCAGTTCCGAGAACCTTGGCACCGCCAGTCTCCTGAAGCCTGAGAGCGACATTCTGAGCCAGCTGACCACCTACGGACACAACAACACCCTTCGAGTTCTCAAGTTCGTAGATATCCATGATACGCTCGTAACTCAGCTCATCGAAATAGAGCTTGTCTGCTTCATCGTAATCTGTACTTACGGTCTCCGGATTATACTCCCCTTTTAGTTAGCATAGGTACATGATAAAAGTAAAGAGAATGAAAAGAATCGAAGAAAAGAAGTGAACATTGAGTCCGGATCCGGTCCGGGTCCGGGTCCGTGAAAAGTGGGTCCGTGAATATCAGGCAGGTGTTGCGACCAACAGTGCAATATGCGGCTGTGAAAAAAGAAAATACAAAACTTACGTTGATCATGATTGTCTTCTCGCCCATGGCTCGAAGAGCCCTGGTAGCACTAACAGCACACCAATCGAACTCAACGGAGCTACCAATTCGGTAAACGCCGCTACCAAGGACCATAGTACCGTTGTCCTCAAAGGTAACATCGTGAGTAGAGCCGTTGTAGGTGGTGTAGAGGTAGTTGGTGTTGGCAGGGAACTCGGCGGCAAGGGTGTCAATCTTCTTGACCCAGGGATGAATATCGAAGCTGAGACGATGGGCACGGACCTCGTCCTCAGTGCTCTTGACGGCGTTGGCAATCTGTCGGTCAGAGAAACCCATCTTCTTGGCCTTGAGAATCTGATCTTTCTTCAGGTTCTGGAGGCCACCAGCCTGCTCAAGCTCGCGGGTGCAGTCAACAATGTTCTGCAGCTTGTGGAGGAACCACTTGTCAATCTTGGTCAGCTCATGGACCTTGTCAACAGAGTAGTTCTCGTGGAGCATGGCCTGACCGACAGCGAGCCATCGACGGTCGGTAGGGTTCTGGAGCTCGTAGTCGAGGTCCTCGAACTTGTCGCCCTGGAATCCAACGAATCGGGGGTCGACCTGACGGATGGCCTTCTGGAAAGATTCCTCAAAGGTTCGGCCAATAGCCATAACCTCACCGACTGACTTCATGGCACTGCCAATGTCGCGCTTGACGTGCTGGAACTTGGAAAGATCCCATCGGGGGATCTTGGTGACGATGTAGTCAAGAGAAGGCTCGAAGTTGGCGGTAGTGGTCTTGGTGACAGCGTTGGGAAGCTCGGGGAGGGTGTGTCCGAGACCGATCTTGGCGGCAGTGTAGGCAAGAGGATATCCGGTAGCCTTGGAAGCCAGAGCAGAGGATCGAGAAAGACGGGCGTTGACTTCAATGACACGGTAATCGAGACCATCAGGCTGGAGAGCGTACTGGACGTTACACTCGCCAACAACGCCGAGATGTCGGACGATCTTGATGGCAGCACTTCGAAGCATGTGGTACTCCTCATCGCTCAGGGTCTGACTGGGGGCAACAACGATAGAGTCACCAGTGTGAATACCAAGGGGATCAAAGTTCTCCATGTTGCACACGGTAATACAGTTGTTGTTGGCGTCACGAACGACCTCATATTCAAGTTCCTTCCAACCCTTGAGCGACTTCTCGACGAGGATCTGAGGAGAGAGTGTAAGAGATCGAGCGGCCATGTTGCGGAGCTCCTCCTCGTTGTTGGCGAAACCGGAACCCAGACCTCCGAGAGCATAGGCAGCTCGGACAATGATGGGGTAGCCGACAGTCTCGGCGGCCTCGAGGGCCTCCTCGACAGTGCCGACGGCGATCGACTTTGCAATGGGGATGTTAATCTCTTCCAAAGCCCTAGCGAAGAGGTCACGATCCTCACTCAGCTCCAGAGTTCGGACGCTGGTACCGAGGACCTTGACGCCGTACTTCTCGAAGAGTCCGAGTCGCTGCATCTCAACACCGAGGTTGAGAGCAGTCTGGCCACCGAATGACAGGAAGATGCCGTCAGGCTTCTCCTTTTCGATGACATAGGAGACATACTCGGGGGTGACGGGGAGGTAGTAGACCTCGTCAGCCAAACTGTGGTTGGTCTGGATGGTAGCGATGTTGGGGTTGATGAGCACAGAAGCAACGCCGGCTTCCTTGAGAGCCTTGAGGGCTTGGGCACCTATGATTGATCAATGTCAGTTTGAGTGTGTCTTTTTTTCTTTGAACATTTTGTTGAGGAGTCGCGGGGTAAGTCGGTGAGATTTTCGCATATCATAGATTGGGTATGCTAACCTGAGTAGTCAAACTCTCCAGCCTGTCCAATGGCAAGACCACCACTTCCAATGACAAGAACCTTCTTGACATCGACGGTCTGGGAAGGCTTGATAACTCCACTTTCGAGGTAGGCCTTGGGGTTAGGAGCGTCTTGAGCAACGGAGCTGTATCCGCGCATAACCTTGAGGGTACCCAGGCGCTTCGAGTTGGCAGGTCGAGTGGCAGCAATTGAGACTCGGCACGAGGCGGCGAGAGGGCTCACCGAGGAGAATGAGCGAGAGGGCAAAGCTCGCGGGACCCTGCGTCCATGACGGAGCAGGGCCGGAGCTCGACCAGCGAGAGTGGTTGCCAGGTTGAGAGGCATTGCAGCGGATAATTTGCACGTATCAATGCAAGCTGAACCGTCCCGCTGGCGAGGTTGCCCTTCTTTGTCCCGAATTAAACGTCGAGGATAGCGATGTTTGTGAAGGACACAAGAGACGGTGACTCTGTGGAATGATTTCCAGAAGAGAGGGGAGAGAAAAGAGGCAGGGCGGCGGCCACTCTTGAAGGAAAATGGTGGGCGGTACGCAGCCGCCGATAAGATAAGAGAAATCCTGGACCTCCGAAAATTATTCTCTGGTGTGTGGTGTGTGTGACTCTACAAAAGGTTGTGACGCAGCCAATCCCTGGGCCAAGTTAGTGCTCAGATACAGTACCTCCGATTTCTAAGACACATTAAATGTAGAGACAGATAACTCCAAGTGGACTGCCCCAACATTTCGGCCGGAGTGAGAAAATTAACCAAGATTCGATAGAGATCGTCCCCTACTAGCGGCTCTTTCAAGGGTTCTTCGTGGAGTATCCAAGGCCCATGGCTCCGAAGTTGTCAAATTGTCTGCGTTTTATTACCCCAATTGAGACTTGAGTTGGCTGTCATTCTGTCCAATACTTTTGTGTGCCTGTCTGTCTGTCTGCCCAATGGCCTATAGGTCTATATTTCTATCCGTACTTAGGTATATGAAGCTCACTCAACACTTGGACGTTGGTTACTACTACAGTACCTGCAGGCAGGCTCCTGCTTGGGTATCCTTGCGCACCCAGAGCTCCCCGGATCCAGCTAAGCTTATGGGTCCGGTTACGGAGACATCTCAGGGCAGCTTTGAAACCCCTGGTAGAAGAAAAGACAGAAGGGACAAGGACACGGCAGACAAACAGCTGTCAGCAACAAGGAAAATAATTCTACTGGTGCTAACAAGCGTCTAGAATAATTGGCAACTTCTTTTCGACCCATTGAAAAAAAAAGAAAAAGCAACCAATGCCGTGTTGTCAATATCAAGCTAAGATAGTTGATTCCCCGGCATCGGCGGCTTGGGCGGTGATAGCTCGCCGCCTGTTCCGCCGCTATTCGGCGCTTGGGCGGTAGTGAGAGCCGCTGGCGGAAGTTTCTGAGTCATGAAGAGATTCCGAATATCGAAGCTCTCTTGGGTCAACTGCCGGGTCTTGTCATGATATGCAAAATTTTCTGACGTATCCATGATAAGGCTTTCGCGACGTTGTTTACAATTTCCTGCTTCCGGATCTATTCATTGCTCATTTCTTGAATGTTGAATATATTTGAACATAACTGGACTCAACTCACCACTCGGAAGAGCAATCGGATAATTGCTGTCAACCCCACAGAGTCCTACAACATCCATAAATCCTCAGCCAACACAATCGTTAATGTATAACTCTGCAGATAAAGAAACGCCGAGACTCCGAACCTACATTTGCTGCCATCGTATGTCATGACTGCAATCGAGGTTTCCACATAGAGAAAGTGGCACAGCAACCATGGTCATCGTCCCATCACCCAAAATTTACTACCCTGTAGCTCTCTCTCTCAACAAATTTTGGATTTTCGCTTACACGCCATTGGCCAGCTGAAGCAGCTTACTCATTCTCTAACTGAAAACCAACCTCACCACAATTGCAATGCAGGCCTCAGAATGAAGATGAAGATATTAACTTGATATAAAGTCAGGCGAAAACAAGATATTTATCAATCAACTTTCAAATTGATGTTCATGTCCAGAAATGGTGATTTGGCCACTCTAGTAATCATTTGGCTAGCCCATGATATGTGAAACCGCCGACAGAGGCTGATGTAGCATCAACTCTGATATCCATTGCCTTCATGTTCGGACGGCCGCCGGAATAAGAGCTCCCGATAAAGCCTCAAAGGTTCTGTGACGACACACACAGGCTCTGAATACTGCCCCTCACTTCTGGAAGGATCTGCCACCATCGTCAGAAAAAGACAACTCATTCAAACCCTAAGTGTTCGGTTAGTTTGTTGAGTTCGGTATACCACGTCAGGTTGAATGCGACTGGAAACAGCCAGGAGTTCTATCACGTCATAGAAATGTTCATAAAGTGCGTCCCTGGTTTGTTAATATGGGTGTCTACTTGCTTATATCTTGGCTCTAGCAGTACATATATTCGATTCAACTGGGCAACAAATGCTGGATAAAACTCGTATATGACAAAATACCTAATATGGAAACTGGCCAGTAAATAGCTAAGAGTATTTGGGTTACAAGTAAGATCTCTTTCGACAGGTCTAATTATAGATGCATAAGTGCATGTCACCCAGTAACATTTCCAACTGTCCCCATGTAGTTTAACTTAATAACAAATGCGACTTATTCTCAAACCTACATGGGAGTTGTCCACATACCAGGGGCGAATTCTAAGCCAGAAAGCTAATGTAAAAATGTTGAAATGAACATTTATAAGAGGGCCACTGGTTGCCCACTCGAGCACTTCTCTCCATAATCCATCATCACAAGATACCACCACAAGATACTACAATCACGAGACGCCTGCACAGTCAGCTGCACAATCGACAAAATGAGATTTTTTATCGTCCTTCTCCTGATTATCAGGCTCAGTGTTGGGATCGCCTCCCACTTCCTCATTCCAGCATCCCTTGGCCTCGAGGGAAACCACGCCTCCAAGGAGGACTGTTCGAATGGAGCCTGGAATTTTCACATGATTCCGGAACTGCTTTCCATATACTGGACAGGAAGGAAGAAGCTTCTGGAGATCCCCGCCAATGCTGACATACTCGACTCCGTTCCCATCTTCCACAACGGTACCAGCACGGACTGTAAGATGGGCGAGGGGAGCGCCGAGTATCGCCAACCCTCGTACTTTAACTACGAGTACACGGTCGAGAACGGAGGCGTCATCATGGAAGAGAAGCCAGCCGGATTTACCTTGCTTGAAAAGAAACCCTGGGTGCCAGCACAGCTGATCACCAAGGGGGACTAGGAGCAGCGGCATCGATGAAGGCGATACCGGCGACGGGAGGAAGATGGTGGAGGGAGAGCGAGGGAGAGGGGAGGGTGGCATAATAGATGGGCATAATTCAACAGGTCCAGTATCCGAGTGAGGGTACTGTGACAACCCTCATCAAAAGGAGTACAAAGTCGCTCGAGTATACGACCTGGTGAGACATCTCTAAATCCACCATAACTTGAGAAACTCACATTAACGCATACGACTTAGATCAAAACGAGCATAGTGACCACGGAGAATGGGGCCTTTTCTTATTTTCTTGTCTCGAGATATTTAGACAAGGAAACTGGCATGTATTCAGCTGGAAAAGCAAAAGGACACCATAATGCACGATCTACATGGTGAGGCATCTCCAAATCCACAATAGAAGAGAGTTACACTAACGGAAACAATTTTTTAGACTGAAACGAACATAATGACAAAGGAGAATGGAGTTTTTGTGATGGCCTCCTCCAGAATGGGAAGATTGTTGGGGACCATGGGGAGGCTATTTTGAGTGTTGAATTAAAGAAAACCTGTGACAACCTAGACTGAACAGCTATGCCCTGCAGGCTACGACAAACTTCTTTAGCACAACACGTACTATCTGCGATTCGTTCATCGTGATCATCTGAGCAAGCATGATTGTCATAGGCAGCATGTTCACCACAGCTTTGACCCGACATCCGCATCTGTTACTTGTGTTTACTGGATGGTGTTATAATTAGACAAAGAACAAAGCCGAGTATCCCAAGATAACCTATGCAAGAAAACAAAGCAGCAGGTGTCTGTCCTTGGAACAAAGATTACATTCATACAATAGCTGCCTGAGCATGAACATCATATATCGAGTATAAAGCCACCAGGATCCCCAAGTTATTATTGTCGAAAAACATTCAGTTCATTCTCGATCAACACTTGTTTGACCACTAACTTTGACACAGATACCCCAACACTCATACGCAACTCGCTTCTCCCAACAATATTGACCCCTCCCTACCTTCACAATGTGCTACCAAATTTCCAACTTTCAATGCCGACACATCTCTCGTGTTCGGGTTCCTTGCCGAAAGTTCAAGGAACGCCGAGAGGCATGTCTACGACCTCTTCTTGACTGGCTCTGCCCAGTCCAACCTTGCAACGAGACAGTTCAAGGCATGCAGCGACCAAAGAACGCTTGCCACGAATGCAGGACCAAGCCCGTTGAGCAGATGCCTGAGCCTCAAGCATCCTCTGATATCTCCCAGGAGATCTAGGAGGCCCCAGAGGCATCAATGGAGATGCAGGAGCCAAGACGGATCGCCTTCTCCCTTTCACCAAGAAGGGGCGGAAACTCAAAAAGACAGCAACTGCTGCGCGGTAAATTCAGCCCAGCTGAACCCAAAGGATCCAAACTACAGACGCCCCCGTCCGGTCAGGCGTCTCGATTGCCGCTCCCTCCAGCAGGCCGGACAGTGAAAGGCCAACGGATTTTGTACCGCGCCCGTCAAATCACAAACATGAACAAGCTCTACCGGACAAAAGAACCAAAGGGTTCTGCCTGAGCTCGCTTCCGTAACAAGGCCTTACTTGCGATTGCCGAACAAAAGACCCGCACTGACATGCGTATCTTACAGGTTCTAGGAGGTCGGCCTCGGTACGTTGTCCAATACTCTGTGGAGCTTCGCACTTCTGTTGAGGTGCAGCTCTGTCATATAGATGACG
Source organism: Fusarium transvaalense (assembly GCA_013623685.1). NCBI lineage: Eukaryota > Fungi > Ascomycota > Sordariomycetes > Hypocreales > Nectriaceae > Fusarium > Fusarium transvaalense. Next base: position 65,826 of record JABFFG010000067.1, read on the forward strand.
ATATTTTCTGAGCCAAAGGGTAGATGAGCATCTTGTTTTCTTCGGTAACCTGGCTTCATTAATTAAAGCTGAAGCAGAATTAGATAGTCAGAAAGAATCAAGTTAGGAACATATTCACTCCCGAACTGATACACCATATCCTTGACATGTGATGTGAATAGACAACGTTGCTACATGCTCGACTGACAACTGCTAATTTAAATCGCAAAACACAACTCCTGACACCTTGTGCAATGTTGAGCCGGCCAATATGGCCGGGCCCTCTTCAGACCTTCCCTCATCCTAAATATGCATATTGGTTTTGACGTGAATCTCAAAGCAATGAACGTAGCGACCGTATAAGCAAACAATGCTGCTATCGGGAGCATTAAGTGCGGGAGCGACTATGGGGGACGAAATCACCAATGCCACCGTCTCTTTGGCAGCGGAGTCCACAACTTCATTACATCCGTTGACTCGGACCACTTTGACTCGGGTATCCCGTGTTGATCATCGATCGACGATGTCTGAGATGTATACCTGCACCTCGGAACGTAATTTGTCTCGATGGTCAAATTGGTTCTATGCACCAACCTGGAACGCAGCTTGTCAAAAACACAGCCTGCAACGTCCTACATTGGTACAATGAACCAGGGTAAGGGACTTGCTCTATTGAGCCTTGCCATTCTTAGCCCTGAACTTCTCGATCTCGATCTGGACTTTCTTGCTGACACGGGCTCGGAGCTCAGGTCGGTATCCAAACTTGAAGAGAATTTCAAGCCACACAAACATGGGAGCTAGAAAGATGGCCTGGACCAGGTTGTCAAGCAAAGCGGGAGCTCGACCCTCATACTTTCCATGACCAATGAACTGGAAGATCCAGCAGACGATGTGCACAGCCAGAGCACCTTGAAAGGTTGAGTCAGGGTTCTGTTGACGGAGGTAGTTGGCGAAAGCTGCCCCAGCCATACAGAAGATGGCCAGAAGAAAGCCAGCAAAAGGCTCCAAGAGCAGATAAAGCAGGGAGTACAGGCTAGCGGCAATGATGCCAAGATTAAGCTCCAAGTAAGGAAGGGTGAGCCAAGACGGTGTGGGGATGAGAGTGCCGGTGTATGTGGCCTGTAGAGTGGTAAGCCGATGTATTAGGTTCAAGTTGACGGGCCAAAATGCATATATGGCTCAGCAATCAGGAGGTGGAAAGACGAACCAGAGAGAACCCCGAGAGGAGAATGAGGGGAACACAGACCATGTGAATGGCAATATTGACCGAATTATGGTGGTAAGCACCATACTGAGAAATATTAGTATGCGTTTGATAGGTGGTGAAAATGGCCAACCTTGAGCCAGACTTACAAAGGTGAGATGGTGTTCAAGATCCAGAGACATAGTAGTCAGAACCTTTAGAGACAAGATGAGGAGAGATGGGACAGGATGAAACGAGACGGTAGCGGTAGCAAAGGAGGTAGAAGAGCGACGCGAATAAAAGTTTATCGAGTCGCGATCAACCAGACAAGCGACTCGACTTAATGTGGTCCGTGAGTTGAACTATGCAGTGTTTGACGATTTCTGAGACTGCGGTTGTGGATCTGAGCTCAAGGTAGAGAGATACCTAGCCAAGGCGACTGGGTAGATAGTTAAAGAACCTTGGAAGGCGCAGGTTGACAGATAAAGATGATGCTTGCTCGTGGTGCGATGTTGAAGTCGACTACAATTAGGTATATAATCAGGTGGTTACCCCAAGTTTAATGTAGCATAGGTAAGGTAGTGCAAGGTAGCACAACCCGAGACAATGGGAGAAGGTGAATGAACCCCTTTCTGCAGGAACCGAGGTTTGTTAGAGGATGCGCGTTGATGTAGGTAGGCACCAGAAGCAATAAGGAGTGAGTACAAGTGAATAAGCCAAGAGATGGTAAAAGAAGTTATCCAAAAAGGACGAAATAAGGCAAGGCGAGACAAGACAAGACAAGACAAGGGAGAATGCGGGTGGCTCGGTACGATAAAGCGAATGAGAGCGAGAATGAGAGTGATTGAGTGGCTTTGACTTTTGGCTTTGGCTTTGCTGAGTTGTTCATTCTTCATGTGCTTTCCGTTTTTGCGAGGCTTCCTGCCCGCAAAAAACCTCCCCAAACCCGGTAAAGACCCGCTTGAATTGCACCGCCGCACCTGCCTCTGTGGAGCAGAGTCCCATAACTTGGAGCCTCCTCTTTCTTCCAACCCCTTGATCCATGTCCGTCGTTCCTGCCAGCTCGTGTGCTCATCTCCTTAACTAGGTAGGTAGGTAGGTTGGACAGAGACCCTTACTCTTGGTAGGTACGGATAGGTACTTAATAATTACCGCCAAGCAGAGCGGAAAGGAAGGTACGAACTAGAAATGTACCTAGCTTACTCATTATGTTATGGTATTGGTTCAGAATACTTTCTTCTTTCCCTTTGTAGGTTCCCCAGGTTTCTGATTGTATGTTAGTACCTACTTTAGGTATACTTTAGTACAAGACAAGGTTTTTTGAAGGGCTTCCATTCGCTTCTCCCAATCGTACCACAACCTGGGATTCTTCTGGAAGACTCGGTTGCGAAAGGCCGAGACCTCCACTGTGAAGCCTCGTTGTTGGACTGAGTTGTTTATGTGTGATTTGTCTCAGCGATATCGCTTTCACTAGCTTAGAAGAAAGTTGTGTTTTTTATCAGGTCTACTATTATAGACGTATTAGCAATGAGCCATGTAGGCTAGGAGTATTTACTTCCATCGGATCTCCGCCATCGACTCACAATTTCAAAACCACTGATCTCTAGCGAAAGCATCACTCTAAGCTTCAATATTAGTTCCATACGGCAACTACCGAAAGGCAATTGTTTCCATGCTTGATTTGTACTTTCATATAGTAGGTTTCTATCTGTATTGCTATTTAACCACTTCCCTACCTGAGTTATCTTCATAAACTTGAAAAGGCAACCTTCTTTATCAGCCACACGTGTGGCGGTGCTTCTTCTAAGTTTTGATTGGATAGGATTCATAGACACGCATAGACCAGTTCAGCCTCGTCAATAATGTCCAAACTTGCGTCTCACTTCGCATTCTTTGTAACGTTTAACCCGAATCTCTTTGCGCCCGCGTCAACAAGGCCAGCAGTCATACTCTGACTCGACACTCCAAGGCCTTTTCCAACTTGTATCACTTCACCTTCAACTTTCTCTGTTGAAAAAGACGCACCGCCTCAGCGCGTTCCCTTTCCAAATCTGCGCCGACCTGTCGCTACTCATAATCTGTCGCACGCGTTCTTGCCAACACTTCCTCTCCATCGATCGCATTAGAACTTGTACTCGGCGGTACTTATTAACTTAAGCTCTCGCTATATCGAATCTTCACTTGTTCCCGCTCGTCTATTATCTACCGTATCGCGACATCCAAAAGATCCATTCCAAATAATACGATTATCCGCCTCCTATCAACATCTTCGCTTCTTCTGATCCCATTTCATCATGTTTTTTCTTTACAACTTGGAACGCAAGGTCACCTTGCACCCTTCTTTCATGGGTCGCAACATGCACGAGCTCGTGACAGGCAAGCTCCTGAAGGATGTCGAAGGTACATGCGCTGGCAGCTACTTCATCATCTCCATCATGGATGCTTTCGAAATTTCCGAAGGGCGAATCCTTCCCGGTCTCGGCATGGCTGAATTCACTGTGGGATATCGCGCTGTGGTATGGCGGCCATTCAAGGGCGAGACGGTAAGGCTACCACTGTTGAGGATTAATGATCCAGGAGTCTGACTTGACCCAGGTTGATGCTGTCGTCCACTCTGTAAACCCGCAAGGTTTCTTTGCTCACGCCGGGCCTTTGCAACTCTTTGTGTCGGCTCATGTAAGTTTTTTCTTGCAGTCATAGTGCGATTGTTCTAATAGAGATCTCAGTTGATCCCGAACGACGTTAAGTGGGATCCCAATGCGACACCACCTCAATACACCAACAACGAGGATACCGTTATCGAGCCACAGACGCACGTTCGCGTGAAGATTATCGGTACTAGAACAGAGGTCGGCGAGATGTGGGCTATTGGAAGCATCAAGGAGGATTACCTGGGGTATGGTTACTCTTGTCAATGTCTCGGTGTCTACTTGCTAACACTTTTCTCAGATGTCTCCAGGCCTCCTAGTTTTAACGCGGTATTTAGAAGACTCGAAACCGAGGATGATCAGAGGTTTCCCACCAAGCGCCGAGCATGATCAGTTAACTACCCGACAATAGATGCCACCAACTCATAGGCTACCACAACAAAAGCTTGGTTTTGCGGCAAAATTATGAACTGCCATGCCCCAAGGACGCGATTTCTTGTTGTATCTTGGGCGAGAGGTTCATCAGCAGACGGTTCGGCTGTGAAACCGAGCAGTGCCACTATCTTGGGTCCACCTCCCAGTTCTTTGTAATGAATATATAGGTGTCAAGATAACCCTTGATGATGTTGGGCAAAATTTGCTATAAGAAATGGACTTCGTTTCTGGCTTATTTCGACAGCGAACGATTCGATAATTATGCAAGATTTTATAGTTTGCAAAACAGATAATAAAAATACAGATACCCAGCTACGCCGATGTCGCCTGCGCCCTGTGAGTGAATATACTGCCCGCCCTGCAACACGAGCTGCCGTGATGGCCAATTGTAGGCTGTAAAGATAGGCTCTGGTTTCCTGAAGCAGCCAGATCTTCCCCGCGAAACCCCGCAATCTATGACTCCCCGCTTGGAAACCTGGGGATGGGAGTGGGGAGCTCCGGGAAAATACATGATATCCTGCTTTAAATTGGGCTCTCGGGGCTTGCTTCTCCGAGCAAATTGACTTTGTGCGTCTATTATCGATTACCCCTACACGAGTTCAGACATAGTAGCCGATATGAGTAGAGTATGGACCTCGGCAACCTCGCGGTTACGACCAGCTTTTGTAACCAATACACTCCAACTACGCGGTGTAACCAGAAACATCTCTGCCATGCAGCAATCTAACAGACTACGAACAACACTCCTGGGGGGCAAGAAAGCTTTCGGTGCTTGGCAAATGCTTCCTGGAGCGAATGTATCACGAGTACTAGCGAGATCAGGAGTCGATTGGGTGCTAGTAGACTGTGAGCACGGCAATATCGATGGTAAGAGCTCATTGACGCTGTTCGTACAGATGAATCCTGACGTTCCTTCAGATGGTGCAATGCACGACGCCGTGCCGGCCATTGCAGCGCTCGGGGTCTCGCCTATTGTGAGATTGCCTGATATGCAAGGATGGATGGTAAAACGTAAGATTTACACAGAAAGACCTGTAGTTGAGAAAGCAGGGCTGACGCTTTTTAGGTGCACTCGATAGCGGTGCTCACGGTGTAAGTATTGGCGGCTGAAAGGTCATGATGCAAAGGACTGACTCTGACAAGATTGTTGTTCCGCTGCTGAGGACACCCGAAGAGGCGAGACAACTCGTCCAATCTGCCAAGTTCCCCCCTCAAGGTCGACGAGGATTTGGGTCTCCAATTGCTCCGGAACGATTCCATCCTGAGCCCTCTTTCACGCAGTATCTGCAACAAGCGAATGATTCCCTCCTAACCATTGTTCAGATCGAGACCAAGGAGGCACTCGAGTCTATTGACGAGATTGCTGCGGTAGATGGGATTGATGTTCTGTTCGTTGGACCATTTGACCTAGGTAAGTTGGTCGAGCTTCTTTCAAAACCCAAAAAGTATTAATACAAGATAGGAAACGCCATTGGTCATCCTATAATCGAAGGAGTCATGGCCTCAGAATTGAAAGACGCCATTGCCAAAATTCTTGCTGCCAGTCAAAAGGCAGGCAAGAAGACAGGAGTTTACTGTACAGGAGGAGAACAGGCGAAAGTGTATGCTGATATGGGATTTGACATGATGAACGTGGTAACAGACTACACATCATTGGGCTTGGTTGCCAAGGAGCAGCTCAGCTTTGCAGATGGAAGCGCTGCACCAGCTAGGGGTAAAGGGTATTAGGAAAGGTTATTCAGAAATCGGACCTTTAGTCCTTTTCTGCCTTGTCCATTTGAGCCTCAACTTGCTCGACTGTGAACCTGTGCATCAACTTGATAGCTTTGCCGACCTTGGCAGGGTTTTCCTCGGGCGCTGTGGACTTGCTGATGTGTATCTGAAATCTCATGTGAATAATATGAAGGTTTGAATTAACGTATCATGCTTACCACAGGAACGTCAAAATCATAGATATCTCTCCATTGCTTGGACTCGGGTTTTGGAAGGTCGACGTTAACTTCCGTATAGTCGAATGGTCTCTTATCCCAGACATCAGACAAAACATGCTTAGCTTGGTTGCAGAGGCCGCAAGTTTCGCGAGTAAAGAATGTTATCCTTGTTGAGAATAGAAGGCGACGAGTAGCAAACATGATGGAGATGATGTATGAAACGACTAGATTATAATGGCCAATGGTTGCGAGTACATGGAAATCTACAATTTGAAATGATCTGAGATAATCTGAGATATCTAATCATAAGAGAAATGGATGCCACTGTCTCATCGCATGATGCAACCCCGCACTGAAAAGGGAAAGCGGTCAGGCCATAGCTACCTGGGCTGTTTCCAGTGGGCATCGTCATCGCCTCTATGGGTGTCAGAGCTTGAATTCTAGAAGCTCCCACCCCACCAAAGTCCGCGATACCTAAATCCATCCTCGGGCCCTCTACCTTCTATTTATACTTTTGAAAATCCTCAATTCAAACTTGTGGAGCACAAACCTCATAATACTAACAAAATGACCCAAAAGTGTGTCCATCAAGGTTGTGGAAAGGAGTTTACGGACCCTGATGAAAAGTGCGAGTACCACCCTGGTCCGCCTGTTTTCCACGAGGGGCAGAAAGGTAAGTTGATCAAGCAACAACAGATGATGCTCTGTACACTGACTCATTCCGCAAAGGATGGAAGTGCTGCAAGCCTCGAGTCTTGACCTTTGATGAGTTTATGGAAATTCCGCCCTGCACGACAGGCACTCATTCAACCACCGACAAGCCGCCTCAACTAGAGGAGAAGCCTCAGCAGGACGATGCTGCTCTCACCCAGAAAATCGATGCGCTGAACGCTGCGACTCCCTCCCGTGCACCAATTCCCACTGCCCAGCATGCTCCTACCCCGCCTCCCCCAGCTCCCGAGTCGGAAGACGATGATCCCAGCCTCGAGATTGCCGACGGTGTTGGCTGCAAGAGAAGAGCATGCGGCGCAATCTACAAGAAGGGTAGCTCAAGAGACAACGAGGAATGTGTTCACCATCCAGGAGTGCCAATCTTCCACGAGGGAAGCAAGGGTTACTCCTGCTGCAAGAGGAGAGTGTTGGAGTTTGACCAGTTTATGAAGATTGAGGGTTGCAAGACTAAGAACAAACATTTGTTCGTTGGTAGTGGAAAGAAGGATGGCGCTAGCAGTGAGGAAGTCGTTTCTAACGTCAGGTAAGTCTACATCGATCGGGTAGGTTTGTGCTTGTTTATGCTGACAACTTTAGACATGATTTCTATCAAACCCCTGCCAACGTCATCGCCTCCTTTTTCTTGAAAAAGATTGACAAGAGTATGGCGAAGATCGAACTCCAGCCCAAGCAGCTGAGCCTTGACCTAACAACAACCGATTCGCCTCCTAAGCGCTACACCGCCGAAGTTCCCCTTTACGCCTCGATTGACCCAGAGAAGTCATCCTACAGAGTGCTCGGGACGAAGCTGGAATTTGTCCTTGCCAAATCCGATGGCACCTCGTGGCCAGTTTTGCGAGGAGATGAGGCCTTGACAGGTGAGATCCTGCAGATTGGCCGTGCTGGAAGGGCTTGATGGGGGCAGCTATCAATAATGAGAAATCTTAAGAAAGACCATGATACGGAGTTTATGTGATTAATATGGCGTTGATGAAAGTTTAGATGTGAGCATTCCTCATTAGAGAGGTCTTGAGGATTCAAAGAATGGACTATCAAAAGAGATGAGAAAGAGTATAGAGTAAGAACAACATTTTCCAAATCCTATGACTTTTGACATGTCGGACGGAGCCTACGTATATAGGCAAACAACTTATGAGTGATGAATGACCGAACGTTCATGACGTAGGACTTCTGTTGTTATTTGTGCAAACGGTTCATCTGAATGTGATAGATGCGTGATTTAATATTAATGAATTGTGGGAAAACATTTACAACCTTGCACTGGGATGTTTCATCATGGATCAGCACCCAAATGATGTGGAACCCTGAATACTTGCTGACAGTTAGAGTAACAAGAACCAACAACAAAAGATTTAACATTAGTCTTTTCACTGTAACTTTAAATATGTGGCATAAATCCCAGGACTGAAGATTTTGAGCTATTGTCTTACTTTGGAGTATTTTCATTTCGTGGCATCAATATGTGGCACGCACTTTTGTTCTGTCTTTTGAGTACAGCTCAAGCTGGAGGTATCCTACCTCGGCAAGACACTGCACAGATAGCCAGAAACGTTTCTGGTTTTACGGCCTATGATGTCTTAAACTACACCAACACTAATCTTGACAACTTGCCGAAAATAGAAGTCCCTTTGCGCATTCTTTGTGTTGGAGACTCAATCACTGAAGGAGCGGGGAGTGGTTCTAATGGCGGTGATGGCAACGGTTATCGACTTTCTCTTGCAGAGCATTTATCCGGTGAGTTTTCGTGGATATCAAGATGGCTCTCAAGAACCCGCATTGACCAGTTTGTAGACGAAGATGTTGTCTTTGCTGGTACAAGACATCGGGGGTCAATGGAGGATAGCTACTATGTAAGCCTCCAATTCCGTGACAAAGATACGAAGCTCATGCAAATTCCCAGGCAGCATGGTCTGGCAAGACTATTCAGTACATAAGCGACCATGTCAAAGAGTCTTTAGAGCAAAGACCCAATGTTGTTCTTCTTCACGCTGGAACGAATGATATGGACCAGCGGTCATCGATCTCGAAAGAAGGAAACGACCCACAAGGTGTCGCAAACCGTCTAGGTCTTCTCATTGACAAGATCATCCATTACTGTCCAGATGCGGTAGTTCTCGTCGCGATACCTCTGTCATCCTGCGATAGATTCAAGTCTAAAATCCCCGAGTACCGCGCCATGGTTCCTGAGCTTGTGCGGCAGCGTCGAGAAGACGGAAAGCACGTCGTTGCCGTTGACTTTAGCACTTTTGATCTGAAGGACTTGAGAGACTGCTTGCACCCTACGAACAAAGGTTACAGCATCATGGGTGACTACTGGTATGATTTCTTGACCCAGGTGCCAGAGGGCTGGATCAAAGAGCCTGTTGGGGATGATCCGAAACGAGAAGAGGAGGAGAATGGAGTTGGTATAAGAGTAGGAGTAGATACGAGGCATGCCATGGGTCTTGGTTTATGTTGGATATTGTATCTCCATGCTGTAGAGTTATTGGTTGATTTATGATTATAATACCTAGTAATAAATTCTAGACAGACGGTCTCATTGGAGTCGAGTCGATATACTTGGGAAGTGGATATGAATGGCGCTTCAGAGTCTATGAGCTACTGCGTCGACAATTTACACTGGGCAAATATATTGAATAGACGTTGTTAATGGTAACAAAGTCGCAATACATTACCGTGCATGTATTGTAGCAACTAACAGGATCATCTATCGAATACCTAGGTAGGGTAGCTGGTCCCAAGCTTAATCTCGATGATCTAATCCCACTCTTGTTGCCGAATACAGATGCAAGGTTCCTGATAAGACGGGATTCTTGACCCGTGGCCATGGAAATGAGAAGCATTGCAGAATCGATAAGTTGAGTCCCCCACATTAAATTACCAAAGCTGAACAAATTCGGATACGTAAACAGAGACTGGAGGGCGGCTTCTGACTGGCCACGCTCATAATGACCATCATCACACCCTCTGCTGTCACTCAAGCACGTGCTTGGCACTCCGATCACAAATGCCCTGTAGAGCCTGCATTTAGTGACCTACAACCGCTGTTTTAGTTGATTTTAGTAGGTTTCCTGGGCGTTCTTGGCAGCTGTCTTGGGGCTGCTTGTGTAAACTGATAAGAGAATCCATTTAGGCGATAGTCTAGGTATGGAGGCATTGATATCGCTCAGTATCCGATAGAGATAACAACTTTGTACCTGTACCTGTACCTGTACCTGATCATGATGCCATGGCAATCAATGCCTGTTCCTTGTTCCTTATCAGAGACCGTCTCTGGCATGGGATACAAACAAGCTTAACCTGATGGCTGTGGTTTGCTGCCCTTCCGCCCGGTGACGAAGTGGTATAAGTTGTCGCCATACCCTAGAATTCAGCTGACGCCTGAACGGCCGACTTTTTATGTCATAATCAGAGTCATTTACCCAACGACCGACCAACTTGATCTCATACCCCTTCCCTACGATCGCATCGTTGAACTACACTACACGCATTACCGAACAATCAGTAACCATGTCGGCTGAAGTCTCTCACGGGCGTGGCGGCGCTGGCAACTTCAAGCCGGATGATACCGAGTATGTCGACGGCGAGGTTGTTCGTACTGGCATTGTCGGAAGCCATGGTGATGGCGCATACAGCGCAGGCCGTGGAGGTGAGTAACTGATAGGACCCTGCATCGATCAACCATGCTGCTTTGCAGTTGCAACACAAGATATCTTGGGTTCTGTGCTGTATCAGGTTGGCCTGCTCAGACAGATACCCTACATCTTTTCTTGATCATGGTTGGAACCAGGACGCTGACAGAATTTGTACGGCAGGTGCTGGTAACATCGGCGACGTAGGCACACCTACAACCGAGCGAAAGGACCAGGACATCATCCCCGAGACTGCGATCCGACCCAGCCAAGACGGCCGAGACTTCCACACTGGCCGTGGAGGTGCCGGCAATGCTCAGGTCGCGACTCCGGAGAGGAAGTCGGAAGAGGGAGAGAAACCCACTGCCAAGACTCCTGTTGGTCTTGCTGACAAGCTCAAGTCCAAGATCTTTGGTCACAAGAAGTAGAGTTTCGATTCGAAGCTGAGGGGAGACGAATTTAGGAGTAGAACTGAGGAGGACATGTCGTGTCGTTTCGTTTCGTTCGTTTCCTGGCGGTGCTGTTGTTGATATTGGTTCTTTCGGAAATACCCCCCCGATGTCATTGCTACTCTTGTGGATAGGCAAATGGCTTTCTATATTGCCTAGATATTTTATTGTGCATGACCCTAAACTTAGTTGACTGTAGATACGTTATGCCTACCTAGTGACATACATGAGACGCCCCCCGCATTCATCATGTCGAGTAAACATTCGTCTGTCTATCTGACCTGCATAATAAAGATCTGACAGCTTCTGACACAAACTCTGTCAAGAGACTGAGCCAATTCGATTTTTACATAGAATAAGCCGCATGCATATGCCAACCCTTATGTTGGGCGACAATGACGTTGATTAATCTAGTGGAGGTTCAATTATCAAGGATCATCCCTTGATATCTCCCGAGATCCCAGTCTCCACTTCCCCTCATTTCTTGACTTCTCATGAGTCAAATGAGCTGACAAGTTCGACTCAGAGAGCGGAGTGCACTCCGCTTCAAGATTCAAGGTGCTGGAAAGAGAAAACCCATATTCCAGGATTGGCTCTATCCTTGTAGGTTTTCTGAATCCCAAGCCCGAAGCTAAACCAATTTGGCATTAAACAGCTGCGCATCTGAACTAAGAGAAACTGCAGGCACCTTGTTAGTGTTGGAATAGCTATTAAAGACCCTGATAAGAGCCCAAATAGTTCAGGGATCGTCCGAGGTGGCCTTGATTATGTTGGTTTGCAGCGATTCTTTTGGCGAGTGACCCAAAGTTAGCGAATGGGCGTTACGATTAAGCCGTTGTGATACACATTGGCGAGTAACTTGTCTAGCATGAGAAAGATCGTGGATGGAAAGGATGTTGGAGGATGTGACGGTGATAGCCGGTCCCTTGCCTGGCTTGGTCTGGTTCTGGATACCGGTCGACTTTAAGAATACGACAATGCGCAGTACTTTCAGTGATTGTGAGTCTTTTCCTGTCATCCCTTGAATTCGTTATCGCCGTGCACGCAATTGCTTCTCATCGACACCAAGCTTCCATACACATCCGATATTCGTCTTCTTACTACATCCCAACAGAGTACATGGAGCAGTTCACAGCATATCAAGAGCAAGAAGAGCTCTATACTAATTCGAAACCGTCTCAATCTCACAATAAAAGTGCCTGGCGTTGAGCGTTGCCTAGCACCTAGACCGTCTCGGCTGTGACGACAATCACGTGCGCCTGGTGAGATCACGGGTGCGACATAGATACCTACCTCGAAGCTCACCGTAGGTATGGCGCCAAACCTCCAACCTCAATCTCAACTTCAGCGTCCGCGCCTCAAAGACCACAGACCGTGGTCGGGACTCTCAAATATCTCAAAACGGTCCTTTAGGTCTTGCGCAACTTCCGCTTTTGAGGCCGACGACGAACGATCCTCTAGCGACGGCGATATGAGCCCTCGCAACAGCGAGGCTGACTTGCGACGGCCAGTTGTGCCGCGTCACTCTGGCCATGATGCTCGCCCAACGAGTCGAAAGGAGCTTCTAGGATGGTACGCATATGCGTTCGCCGCCGAGACATATGTGATCTGTGGAATCGGTAAGTTCAGTTACAGAGCTTCTGACCGACTAGGACCCACTGCTAACACCTATGCTCCAGCCTCCTTCATCCCCATACTGCTCGAGACTCTCGCCAGAGAGAACGGCGTGCTGCTTTCTGATCGAAAAACACCATGCGGATCAAGCGACAGTAAAAATGAAGGTGATGGCCAATGTATTGTCTGGGTGTTTGGAATGGAAATCAACACTGCTAGCTTTGCCATGTACACCTTCTCAGTGAGCGTCTTAGTCCAAGCGCTTCTTGTTGTAAGTATCAGCTGCGCCGCCGACCATGGAAACTACCGCAAGAAGCTTCTCCTCACTTTCGCTTGGATTGGAAGCTTCGCAGTCATGTCCTACCTCTTCATCACCAAAGACAACTACATTCTCGGCGCTCTCTTGACCGTTATCTCCAACACCTCCTTTGGCGCATCGTTCGTATTGCTAAATTCCTTCCTCCCGTTGCTTGTGCGATATCACCCTGATGTTATTGATGCCAATGTCGCCCATACTCCGGATCTCGGCAACTCGGAATTTGAGTCACGTCCTCTGGACCAGTCGGTAGACGAACTCGAGGCATCAGGAGTTACGGCAACCTCACCCTTGTTACTTCCCGAGGATGGTGAACGACTAAAGCCCACGGCAAGCCACGCAGAGTTAACATCCAAAGAACTAGAGCTGTCAACGCGCATATCAGCGATTGGAATCGGGACTGGGTATATCGCAGCACTGTTTCTACAATGTGTCTGTATTGGTGTCCTAATCTCAATGCACAATACTACATGGGGTCAGAGAGTTGTATTGTTCATGGTTGGAGTCTGGTGGACCATTTTCACTATTCCGGCGGCGATGTGGTTGCGACCTCGTCCCGGGCCTCCCCTGGCAAACAATGGCCGAAAAGGCATCATGGCAGGGCTCGCATACATCCTCTACGCTTGGAAGAGTCTTTTCAAAACAATCCAGCAGGCCAGGCGTCTGCTCGATATTGTTTTATTCCTTGCTGGATGGTTTCTCTTGTCTGATGCAATCGCAACCACGTCGTCTACAGCCATTTTGTTCGCCAAGACTCAACTCCACATGCAACCGTGGGCGCTTGGTATGATCAATGTCATTTCAACAACCGCAGGGGTCTTCGGCGCGTTCGGATGGTCGTGGATATCGCGACTATTCAACCTTCAAGCCCATCAGACCATTCTCGTTTGCATCGCATTATTTGAGCTGATCCCCCTGTACGGTTTATTAGGATATCTCCCATTTGTAAAAAACTGGGGCGTTTTTGGACTACAGCAGCCATGGGAGATGTACCCCTTGGCTGCTGTGTATGGTGTCGTCCTCGGGGGCTTAAGCGGTTACTGTCGTTCTCTGTACGGCGAGCTTATTCCGCCTGGATCCGAGGCAGCCTTCTATGCGCTTTACGCTATCACAGACAAGGGCTCTAGTGTATTTGGACCGACGATTGTGGGCGCAATCATTGACAGGACCGGTACAATTCGTCCTGCTTTTTGGTTCCTCGCAGTTTTGGTTGGCTTTCCGGCGCCTCTAATATGGTTCATTGATGTAGAACGAGGCAGACGAGAAGGCGCCAAGCTCGCAAAGTCCATAACAGACTCAACTGCACAGCAAGAGGATGAAAGTGATGATGGAGCTGAGCGCCGTGGAATGTTGTCAGATTACGAGAGAGAACAGGAAGAGGGTATTGATGATGAACGTGCAGGGCGCTGATTTTGTGAGCTGTTATTGGATGGATAGCATAGCGACGGCGTTTGTTGGGTGATCAGTTATGTCATTATAGCACTATCAATGGTTCAAGGTGGAGGGGATGTAGATCATAAACAATAATGTGTCAGAAATGCCTGTGAATAAATTATAGATACCAAATATTTGCACCAAAGTATCTTTTTCCAGCAGCTTGTTTCAATGGACGCAATTATTGTTCGGTATGATCGGAGTTTCTAGAAGGCTGTTGTCCCCTGTACGGTTCTTATGTCTGGGGGGCGGAAGTTAGAATGCAACGCAGCAGGCCTGCCCTTCTGTCCACATCCTTCCCTGCGTCTTGAAACGACCAAAGTGCACTTGCCTTAGTAGGTACTAACAAACTTACTTCGCACTCACAAGCATACTGTAAGTAGTAGTTTGTATCGCGTCACTTATAGCATTTCCTTATTTCCTTATCCACTTTCCTTCTACCTTGAACGCCCCAACCACCTTCAGCTGCAATTTCATCCAATTCTTTCTTGATCTCCAGCAAGCAACAGAGAAGTGCCAAGACTCGCATAGAACAATACTAAGACTTGTTCTGACGCGTTGAGCAAGCGGGTGTAACTGTGTACATCAGCTTAGGTGGCCCCATTGCCAGCTAGGTCACGTGATGATAACATCTCCATGCTTTTGGCCCATTTCTTAGTTCTTCCGGAGATTGCGACGTTGCTCACCCAGACAAATCGAGCCTTCCGTGCACAGGACATCGCAGGCCGCGATCTGTCGCTCAAAGACAGCTTGGGCTCGGCTTCACATACAACGCGCCATCAAAAATTCGCTATACCACATTCAAACAATCATTTCTGCATCTCCCTCGTCTTTATTTCATCCTTTTTATCGCCCTTTCATCGCGCTATTCGCCGTTTGTCGCCCAAAACCCCTCCTTCTCTCCACTCTCGACGCGCTCATACCCAACTCCATCAAACCGCCACAATGAGCAATCGCAAACGATCGCGATCCGTCGGGGAGGAGAATCGCGCAGAGTGTCCCTTCACAATTACTTACGCGAATAATCCGTCTCGCGCTGAGCAGGAACGCCACAAAAACAAGAAACGAAAGCGCGACGGTCAAGATGACGACAAACGAGTTCAAATTCAAATTTCTCCCTTCTCTCCAACAGGCAGCTTCAAGACCCATGACACCATGGATTTGTATTACACAGTTGAGCCTGGGAAGCGATGGCAAGATATGACGCGATACAATAGCTTCGTCCGTAAGTATCTATCTGATGGAATTCCGGCATCGCGATATTTGAGGGGCTTGTGGTTAACATCTGGTAGTTAATAGCATCAAGTACTACAGCGAAGGTTTCGTCTATGTCGCCAACGAGTCAACCGTCGAGCATCAAAAGGCTCAGAATGAAAGCAATGGCGCTTACAAAAAAGATGGGAGAGAAGAATCGTGGGTAGCGCGCATTCTCGAGATTCGAGCTTCTGATGAGCACCATGTCTATGCACGCGTCTATTGGATGTACTGGCCTGACGAACTGCCCCCTGGCACAATTGATGGGAAGAAGTCTGTTCAGGGCCGCCAACCATACCATGGTCACAACGAACTGATCGCCTCTAACCATAGTATGTTCTAGAATGCTGACTGATATTCTTGCGACAGCGTGACTGACCAATCGTTCTAGTGGATATTATCAATGTTGTCAGTGTAACGGCACCAGCAACAGTTAACCAGTGGATTGAGTCCGACGACGAGGAGATACAGGACGCGCTTTACTGGCGCCAAGCATACGACTTCCGCAACTCACAGCTTTCGGTATGTTGCGCAGTAGCCTATCTCACGTTCACCAGGACTAATACTTAGACAGTCGGTTGATATCATGTGCAAATGTCAAACCCCCGCAAACCCTGATAAGACCCTCATAGGATGTACGAGTTCAGAGTGCGGCCAGTGGATGCATCGCGAATGTCTGGCCCATGATGTGCTTATGCAAGTCTATGAACGCCTAGGCACCGATAAGCCTCACCGGACCGAGGGAGCGACTGTCAAGGAAGAAAAGCCCGAAGAAGCCGCACGTCCCCTGTCGCCTACCGATGCCGAAGAGAAGGAGACCCAGCCAACGATCGATGTCCGCTCTGGAGAGACACAAGACAACGTTCACGTCAAGAAGGGCATCCGCGAATCAACTAGAGAGACCGAAACTCCGACACCCGGGCCAACACCATCGAGAACTATCGCTGCGGCATCGGCCAAAGGGTCGGCCAAGAAGGGTCGCAAGAAGAAGGCTGCAGACTACAAGCCTTATTTAGGACTCTTTGAGGCCAGCCTCAAGATGCAAGAAGGTCCCACAGCCTGGGAAATTCGTGATTTGCGCGAGAATGTAACGGGCGGCGACAAGACCTGGACCGAAAAAGCCTACTGTTTGATATGCGGTGCCTATATTGAATGAATATTCGACAACAAGACTGCATAACCACGAAAAGCCTGCTCCGGTCAGCAGGCTCATCGAGTCTTGAAAGAAAGGCGCGACTCTATTGCGAAGCTCAGCGAGTAAGCTTCATGCGGCTTGTTGGCAACCTTGACACCCCAACGTGACCAGCTCGACTCAGCTGCCTGCTCGATAAGGCTTATTGGAACGACGAATGGCTTCAGTTTCTTTTGTCAAAATTTCGAGGTCACTTTGGCGATTCGCCCAACTGGTGGATTTTCCGGGCGCGGCGTTGGAGGCGAAATTGGCTGTATTGTGAGTTGGGAGGGTGGTTAGGTCTGGAACTTGCGAGCGGTGAGGGAGATACGGACTTTGTTTTTTTTTGTATGAGGTTCTATCAGGCGACGCAAGAAGAACTATCCATATGGGTCACAAATCACAACATGGGCTATATGGGGGAACTAGACCGGACGTTGGGATAACGTGATGGATGTATTATGGGCATTGGCCAGATGGGTTGAGCAAGCGACTGGCTGACTCGCCTTTACTGATCATCAACCGTCTAACATGGTAGTATTTTGTCTTGGCAAGGTATCATCAACGGTTTGCTTTTTATTTTTATTAAGAATGAGGCTTTATTTTGGTTTAATCGATTTCCATTTCCTGAACCTTCGTGCCAAGTATAAGCTGTCACCTCGTGCTTGTTCTGGTGTAAGTCTATGTGATATTATTGTTATACTGATTTCTCCTATTCTCTAAGAATGATTTCCAAGACTACCAGGCCCTGTTGAACTACCCAAGTCACTGGCATGTTTATTGGATTCTTTCGATACTGGGAATGGTTTTGTCTTGAAGTCCCCAATTAGGAATAATCATCTTGGGCTTCCATGTAAGGCCAAGTACGTACTCCACACGGAGCTCCAGGCGACCCCGCTACTCCATAACGTCGCAGAGCTTCACCTCGACATAGGTGCATTATCTCAAGACAAACAAGCAGGCCTTCCCAGTTGACAACAACAAGAAAATCTCCCTAGTACCCAAATTTGGTCAGTTAGAGGACACGACATCTCGCTAAAATGGCCGTCGATCCCTTTGATTCAGCTCTGTGAGCCTTCCTTCACTCTCGCGCAATGACGTTTTCCCCTTATAGCTGACCGTTTCATCTCGTAGCGACCTCCTGCGCCGCCTCAATCCCAAGCAGACAACCGACCATCTGAACGCCATCATCTCTATCGCTCCTGATCTGACCGAAGATCTCCTCTCATCCGTCGACCAGCCTCTCACCGTGCGCCGCTGCAAGCAGACCGGCCGAGACTATCTCCTTTGCGACTACAACCGCGATGGCGACAGCTACCGCTCGCCGTGGTCTAACCAGTTCGACCCACCCCTGGATGAATCTGGATCTGGAGGTGTAGGTGCTGGTGGGAATGAGGGCGCGGGTGAAGGTGCGATTCCGAGTGAGCGCGTTCGTAAGATGGAAGTCAAAGCGAACGAGGCTTTCGACGTCTATCGCGATTTATATTACGAAGGCGGCGTGAGCAGTGTCTACTTCTGGAACCTCGACGATGGATTCGCAGGAGTCGTGCTCCTCAAGAAATGTAGGAAGCTCCCCTGTCAGCACAGCTACATATCTGAGTTTCGAACGGTGAACGCTAACTGGTCATTTAATTGCAGCTTCCCCCCAAGGCGGCAGTTCCGAGGGCGTCTGGGACTCTATCCATGTTTTCGAGGCTATCGAGCGAGGACGAAGCACCCACTATAAGCTCACATCTACCGTGATCCTGACACTGTCGACTGCGGGTGGTAACTTGGGCGAAATGGACCTGAGCGGCAACATGACACGCCAGGTCGAGCAAGATCTCCCGGTCGAGAACGACGATAGTCACATTGCCAACGTCGGACGATTGGTTGAGGATATGGAACTCAAGATGCGCAATCTATTGCAAGAGGTTTATTTTGGCAAGGCCAAGGACGTTGTGGGTGACTTGAGGAGCATTGGTAGCCTGAGCGAGGGAGCACGGGACCGCGAGGCACAGCGAGAACTCATTGGAAGCATGAGGAGATGATTGACGTGAAAAACGTTCCCCAATCAACTTGCGTGGTGTTTTTATAAGAGCAATACGTTTGATAGACTGATTTCAACTTTTGTGGCATTGCATATGAGCATTATCTGTTTGTCATACTGTCGTGAAGTGTGTAGATCAGGTTCGACAGTTGATTGCTCTTGGAATTATTGCATGGCAGAACTCTCAAGCAAGACTACAACATTCGAGTCAAAGTCAGACTATTGTGTAGTGTACCTAAGGAAAACTCAGTATTACAAATACATATCAACAACGTATTTGCATATCAACTACCATGGGTTGCGAGTCGAAAACAAGCAACGAGTATGTTTTTAGAACGGCCCGTTTTCCCGCAACGAACAGACCTCCCAACAGAACAACGTGGGTAAGGAGATGAACTGGTTACTAAGACCAGCATAGCATCAACTTTAGCATTGGCCCTAACACATAGAGATCGTGCTTGCAAGGGCTAGCGGGTTCATTGGCCAAGTTAGATCCTAGACGACGATCAAATTCAATTATCAAAGCGAGTATTGTTTTGTAAGTTGACGATGAGTGCATAGACGTATGTGGCTGACCAAATTCGTGCAGCTTGGAATACCCGTGAACGGTTAACTTGGAGGTTTCAACAGATGAGAACCGCAGTTCAAGCCATCGTTCTCCTGTTTATCTGGTTGCGATTCTTTGCTGGAAGTAGTATCTAGCTCATAGGGCTCGGCTTCACAACAGATGGTGGCTTGCATGGTTTGTTCTTGTAGGGCGCCAGGCCACGCTAAGGAACATGGTCTCAGTTCATTCTGAGTCAGAGACATCACAAGTTTTGCAGAAATGCATGAAGACGACATTGTGAGATTAGTGAGAGGCTGTAGCCTTGTACACACGGCATTAACGTGGCCAGATGATGCACTTTGAAGGATCTTAGCAACGAAGGGGGTCCCACCCTTGACTGGAGGTGGTAGGGTAGGCGCGAGGTTGAGGCCGGGCTGAGAACAGACAAATGGTTGCAAGATGCCTGGAGTATGTCAACAGCACTGTCTTATCATATATGACAGAAGAAAGCATCAAAGGGCAATGAGACCTTGGAATCACTAGTAGCGGCATGGAGCTGGAGAAGCTGGGTAAGAAGAACAAGGAGCTCATGGTGAAACGAGTTTCGGGGACGGAACGTAAAGCGGAGGGTCGGGCGATAAATCGATAGCCATGTCCAACAGTGACCCGAGGACGACAAGGATTGCATTACTTGTTGGTCGCTCGCTTGCTTCGTTCGTTTGCTCCATAGCCGCATTGAGGTCTGTGTCGCGCATGTCATGCAGACCAGGCCTGCGGATCCCGGAGTTTTGGTGCAGTACGGTCGGATCCAAGTGTTATAATCAATGGCCCGAAGACCGTGTCATGAAGCGGCGTATGCACCTTCACTGAATGATGAATGTCTTGGACGCTTGGACTCATTGATGTTGGTATTGGTTCTGCTGTAATATACTTTATTCATTAGGTAGGTAGCTAGACGCTGGCGTGCGTTGACGACGGCGTCGTTTTGGTGTAGCACTGGTGCTAGTAGAAGAGTTGGCTCAGTCCGTTGGGTTCATTGAGACGCTAGAAAATAGTGAGATGATAGGTAATTTCTTGACGATGTTTGATCGTGACAGTCAAGAGATCGATTGATGAACTTGACATTTATCCCGAGGGTGGGCGTAAGTGTACAGTAAGTGGCAGGAGTGCCTACCTACACACAACTGAAGTTACAGGCTGTACCTAGTGGGTGGGTACCACCTCCTACCTCAGCTACTAGGTACCTACCTACCTAGGTATGGATACTCAAACAAAGACTTGGGTGGGATGGATATCGTAAACAGACAGTGCTGGGAAGGTGAGAAAGGGTGAACTGCCGCTTGCTGAGACTTGATTCTAATATCAAATCTGGAACGAATTGTTTCAATTATCACACCCATTTTTGTGACCATTCCTCAGCCCTTCTAGAACCGTCAACCATTACATCCATTTCCGCCGTCATTGGTAGACACGCAAATGGAAGAATTCTAGAAGACGAAAAAAAAAGACCCCGCATCGTGCCGTTCCTGTTCCTGCCGCTTCCCACACGCCCGCCTGACAGACGCAAGCGCTTGCCGTAGAAGTCCCTAATGAATAACAGCTTTCTCAGCTTTCGCTTCAGGCACACGGCAAAAACCATGCGCTGGACAGGTACCGGGCCTTGAACGCCAAAGCCCAGTGTGGCTTAATTTGCCTACCATTCGTCATGGTTGTGCTCAGTACCACCAATTCTCTGGAAGTAGAAATATCAAGATGGTCCTGTGGCGGCCCGGGCGGGATCTTGGATCGACAGGCATGCCGGTATCCAGCGCTAAGCTCTTGCAAGAGTTGAAAGTACAGTACATCAACAACTTACCCCTCACACAACAACCATTGCTTGCTTGGTTTCCCAAATCGAGGTTGACAAAAGACGTCAAAATTGGCAGTGCCATAGTACGCAAGCGCAGACTCAATGGCAATTTCCGTTAGCGACTATATTACGCCAAAACAGTTGTGTGAAGCAACGGCATTCTTATGCCCGTTTCGCCGCGCAACAAAACAACCAACCTCACTGTAGAGATGTGCCTAGTCGGAAATGCTCACGAACAAATAAAGGTTGTTTTACGCCATGTTGTATCTCGGAAAACCACCCTCTTCAACCAAGCGCCGGGTTAAACGGTGGGTTTCTTCAACCGCTGCTCATGGGATATCGGAATATGTTTCAATCAACTTGTACTTCCGACCAAGACCATTATTAATCTGGCTAGACCTATAAGACAACTCGCAATGAAGGAGCGGGACCTGAAATACATAAATGTGCTCAGATCCTTCAGTAGCTATCTACTATGGCTGTATATATTGCCAGCTTGGTAACTCTGCCCAGATCAGTGGTAACTTTCAGGTAAGTAGATAAACGTCGTCTCAGACAGGGACGGCGATTGTTATGCTTCTTGATCCATGTCAAGCTGGCATGCCCCTTGTCATAATCACAATGACGAACATGGAGGCCCACTGCAAGCTCGGTAGCTAGGTGCTAGCCGGGCGATATGATGAACGGGGCATCTTGCAAATCCATCCTGCAGCTCTACTCGTCCAGCCGCATGACCGCCAATTTGCATCCGCCAGCTAAGTTACGGGACAGTTACCCCCACTGACCTAACACAGTTTGGATCTCTGCATCTTTTTCGCAGCCTGTTTGTGTCTTGACTCGCATTTGAAGACGTACTTGTCAGATTCCTGCCAAGAGTAACTGCCGAAGGATTGATGAAGGCGGGAAAAAAAAGAGACAAATGCAGTAGCCACGGCGGAGCGATCTTGACATTACAGTAACAAATTTCAGCTCAAGCTAGGTAAGCAAAGAGCGATATTTTGACACAAGCCTTAACCTGAGACTAGGAATGGAGCAGTCAAGCGGACTCGCTTTACAGTACATTCAGTACCCATGTACATGTTGTATGTACTTGTACATGAATTGAAAGGGCCCCTCCACCTACAGCCCGCCCACATGCATTCTTAACTCATCTTTCAGCCAGTGCTTCCTTCGGGTTTGTTGTACTTGTTCTATACAATGCATGACCGCCCTCGAGTCCGCCAGAGACTTGATACAGTCAACACCAGGCGGCCTTGTCGAGAGGCATGAGACTCCGAGACCGACAGGCACCTATCATGAAACAAGAGTCTCAGTCTCAGAAGCGACTGATGAAATAAACAAGGTGAGCAACAGCTTGGTGCCTGACAGTCGGTAGGGCATAAAATGTCAACCTTTTGACAGGGCCTTTCACGCCCATGAACCCACAACACGCCCCTCATTAAACTAGAGACCAGCCAGCATCAAAACCTGGGCCCCTTTTGCTGGGAAAGGAGTCCACATTGTATCCCACTCACTCTTACACTGGCCGATTCTTCCCCTCGTCCTTTCCCAACAGGAGATCCACCGTCATTCTGGCTCTCATTCTACCTATCCTATCCTATTCTATTCATCAAACCCGCCCCTCATCAACGCAGTTTCGAGGACCCAAGGGTCTTGTTATTTCTTTCCTGGTTCTATCTAATTCTAGTGTACAGTAGCCAGCCTCTCGCTCAGTCTGGCGGCTGTTTTGTTCAAACCCAAACCACACCAAAAGCTTTAGAGGATTCGGATCTTTTGACGTTAGTTCAAGCCCCTGGTCATCCATTGCCCGTCCCAGAAAGCGGTTGGTGCGTCGCCTCGTGCCCTCGCTCGCAAAAGTCGAAATTGCTACATCTGTTGATCGTGTTTCCCTCCACTCCCACCTCCCATCCCGCCCATCTGGTTCCGTCTTCCGTCCGTCCTCCCGTTACCTTCCCGCCTTGGACCAAACTTGTTCCCCTTTGCTCCCGCCCATCGTCTTTACGCCGTCGTCGCACCAGCACTTTTGGGGCTCAGTATTAAGTACAGTACAGTCCAGAACCTGTACTATTGCTATTGTATGTCCTAGCACTTGCTACTTGATGTCCTAATAAATACTTACGTGCGTGACTCCCTGCCAGGTTACGGCCCTTCTCTCACAATCAAACTACTGAGCTAGGTCATTGCCCAGCCCAGCCCACTCTCTCCACGAGAGACCCGAACGACCTCGCTTCGACCAACGCTAAATCACACCGATTCTCGCATATCCGTCTACCTCTGCCACCCCGTGGGATTTCTTGGCTGGCGTATCTTTCTTTAATCAGCTGTAACCCTCTACCCCCTGAAGCCGAATAATCTCGTTTCAATACTATACCGAGACTTGAACTTGATATTCCTCACACAATAACTATTCGTCGGCTTCAGCACAGGCGAGATCGAGCCAACGCATCTTGCTAAATATTGGAAGTTGAGGTGCACTTTGTCTGTTTGAACTCTGCCTTCCAATAACCCGTTTTTGCGCCGTCGACGTCGAGACATCTGCGCCCTCATCCCGACCTCACGTTCACGCACGATCATAATATTACGATTCGACCGCCACAACTTCCACGACCATGGCCGAGAAGCCTTCGGTCTTGATCATTGGAGGGCTCGGCTATATCGGCCGCTTCCTGGCCCTCCATATACACCAGAATGAGCTTGCCTCCGACGTGAGACTTGTCGACAAAGTTCTCCCTCAACTGGCATGGTTAGCTCCTGAGTTCTCTGAGGCCTGTTCACAAGACAAATTCATGCAGGCCGATGCCAGCAGACCTGGTAAGATTTTACGCTGCTTATGCTACCATCGGGCACCTTTCGCTGGTGCTGGTGACTTCTGTTCTTGATTGGCTTTGCTAACAATGAATCGTTTTCCTTTTCTGCAGAAGGTTTAGCAAGGATCTTTGACCGACCCGACGGAAAGCAATGGGATTATGTCTTCAACTGTGGTGGCGAGACGAGATATTCGCAAGAGGATGAGGTATACAAGCTGAGGTCTTTGAACCTCTCCATTGCAGTGGGCAAGGAGGCAGCGAAAAGAGGCGTCAAGGCCTTTGTCGAGCTGAGCACAGGCATGGTGTACAAGTCGGACTCATCGCCAAGCAAGGAAGGCGATAAGTTGAAACCATGGAATCGTATTGCTGTCTTTAAGTTGCAAGCCGAGGAGGAACTCTCCAAGATTGAAGGGTATGGCGGGACTGGAGCTTCAAACAACATTGGTACTAACGTGGCTTACAGTCTTAACCTTATAATTGTACGCCTACCACACGTATACGGGCCCTACGCTTCCCAGTGGGTTGCGACAGCATTGTGTATGGCTCGTACCTACCAACACTTGGAGGACGAAATGAAGTGGCTCTGGACTAAAGATCTCCGAACTAACACAGCACACATCGACGATGTCACACGCGCGCTGTGGGAAATTGCGGCTTGGTACGACGCCGGTAAGGCGAAGTGGGATGAAGCCAGCATGGGCAAGGTTCCTATTCTCAACATAGTGGACGAAGGCGCGACCAGCCAAGGCACCATAGCGACCATTATTGGCGATATCTTCAAGATCGAGACAGGAT
The DNA here is from genome assembly GCA_013623685.1 of Fusarium transvaalense. NCBI lineage: Eukaryota > Fungi > Ascomycota > Sordariomycetes > Hypocreales > Nectriaceae > Fusarium > Fusarium transvaalense. Next base: position 90,631 of record JABFFG010000067.1, read on the forward strand.
TTCAAGGTCAACTCATCAGTACCTTTGCCCGTCTTAACCTCGACAGCGTTGTAGACGACGTCAACGATGAACTTCTAGGACCATGGGCGGATCTTTTGGCCGATGCGGGCATCACGCGACCAGGACCATTGACCCCGTTCATGGAAAAGGAACTGCTCAAGGATACAGATCTTAGCATGGATGGAACGCGGCTCAAGACGCTATTAGGCTTTGAGTACAAGAAACCAGCCTTGACCAAGGAGTTGATTGAGGAGGTGATTGAAAGTTACAAGAAGATGAACTGGTGGCCTTGAAAGGACGGTCGAGAAGAGAGACCCGGCATGGCATATATGGGTGCCAATATGGATTTTGACTTGTTTCCTGCATGAACTCGACTTAGCGAATATTCCGCTTGCTGCTGGAAGAGACGATCGATACCCGGCGTGATGGAAAGCCACAGGCATGAAGAGCAGCAGTGAGAAGATTCGGTAGAATCGAGCTGCAGCAGATTCAGCGTCCGTCAAATGAGGATTATCCGCAGATGACGATGACAATGCCTGGGGGTGGTAGACAAGATGTTATACATAAAGCACGACCTGTATACTGGAATTTTGAAAGGTGGCGGTCGTGGATGATGAGTGTACCCCGAGTAGAGGGTAGACTAATAATACAGCCAAATACATTGCATATTCAAGATGGATTTTGCATACGATTGTCGTCCATGGCTGTAGATCTGTTGTATAACAGCATTGCGCATGCGTGCTCTGACAGATTGAAGACTACCAATATTGCGGAACCCATGGTATATTATTGATGAAGGCGGTAGAGACTCATGGCTGAGCCGAGGTCTTGTAAGGAGACATGTGGAGGAAAAGAACAGTGAAGAGTCGGGGAGATTACGGATTGACAATGCGGGGAGAGGATCCTGGCTGGGAAACCTTGGTCGACGTCGTGAAATTTGGTAAAAAGGGTTGGCATCCATGGTGCGATGTTGGCATTGGATATCGAGGAATTCAACATCCCTTCAGGGGTAATTCATGAGATAATTTTAGGTGCTGACGCCATTCTTCGTCATGATGGGTGTGATTTTGAATGGGTATTAAAAAACAGATATACATATTATAATATTGTACTCGGCTATGTTGATAGTCAAACTTCCTTTATTATTTGTTACCTCTCATAACCTAACCCATTATCCATACTTGGGACACTTTGGGCCCTATCAGAGGCATGATGGAAGCTTGGCAGTCCGGAGGTATCTATCCTCATGTACGGATACAATTTCCAAATTTGACCATGTCCGACCTTTGCAGCTTCGAGTTGGACATGTCTCTTGTGCATTATCGCTCAGCCTCTTTTGTTCCAACCCCGCACTAGAAGAATCCCAACATAGTAGTAGTAGCACTCCTGTCATGTGCTTGTAGCAATTGATCACCTACCACTTTTGTATAGTAGACTTGGGATTAAAATTCACATCAAGGAGTATTGTGCATAGAAATGGGTAAATATAATCCTGCCATTGGCCGTCCCATTGACCTCGGCGTTTTGCGTCACGGCTCGGTATTGCTTGTGATTAACTAACATCCATGTGGGTGCTTAGCCTCGCCGAGAGGAAGCATATAAGATGTAGCGAATGTCCGAGCACGAAAGGTACTGTACGGTTACAATAACAGTGGCATTGATACTCTCCTCATCCTGATTCGTTGTCTGGTCAAAGTGAAAGTTGCCCGTAGTGCGTATATACTGGAGGAAAGCGCATCTGCAGTTTGGTAGCGTCATTTCGATCCACAAACCGCCAGCTCAGCTCAGGCCAGCACCGCCTTACCTACTACCTAGGTACCTACTGTTATCAACCAACTCTACTCATTTTTCTCAACAACAATATTCCTCCCCTCACAAGTTTCCTATACCAAGGCATCCATTACTCTACTCAATTCGAATTCCAGTTACCGCAAAAATGGCTGCCCCGGCTGAAAAGACCATCACCAACCTGAGTGGTACATGGGTTCTCGTATGGTTTACCCCTCCACTCGACATATATGTATTGAATGAATCATGAGACTGACAACAACACCGCACAACAGAACAAGGCACTGTCCGATAGCTCGGAGCCTATCCTAGCCCTCCAAGGCATCGGATTCTTGACTCGAAAGGCCATCGGATTGGCTTCAATCACCATTGAAGTCAACCAGTACAAGGCTCCTCCTAAGCCTCCAAACACCTCCACTGACGTCTTCACTCACATCGACATCACCCAGACTGCCTCTGGCTTGTCGAGCACCCATGAGAACCGGTGTCTCGACTTTGAGCAGCGTGAGCACTCTGACTGGCTATTTGGTGCTGTCAAAGGTCGTTCCCGTTTCATTACTCTGGACGAGGTCGAGGACGACTTTCTCAAACAGGGCTGGCTTGTTGAGGCCGACGGCAAGTTTGTTCAGAGCATTGCGGAGAGTGTCAGCAATGGCTGGGTAGCTAATCAGATCTGGGGCTTTGAAGAGATCAAGGGTGAGAGGAGATATGTCAGGCATGTCCTGGTAACCAAAGGTGACGAGAGAGTCACTGCCAAGCTCATCTACGACTACCAGGGTTAGGTAGATATGGGAGATTCAAGGCACCTCACCTACACGGATAGACAATTAACGACACGAATACTGGTTCCTACCTCAATGACCTACGGATCAGCTTCTTCAACAAATAAACATATACTTGATTGACCAACCCAACATGATTTGTAGCGATTTAAACAATTTGTACGCGAAAGTAGTATCCATCAAGGTTTATTATCCCCAGGGTATTGCGCTATGTTGAAAGCAGCTTTCCTGCTTGACAGGCTGCAGCGAGCCCACCACAGTCTGATGATGTTTAGATCATTATTCCCCAACGCCCATTCAAGATGCTTTGCCTTTCCTGTTGTTGCCCTCTACATGAGCCGTACTCTTTAAGCCTGATTCTTTTGTTTCCATGGCGAGAAGTTGGTAATCTACTCAGGTCTTCGCTTCACAAACTCCTCGAGATCCTGTACCGTCGCAACACCCAGGACAAACCTCCTCTTCTCGTCCGTAATGACAGCAAATTCTTGCTCCCAAGGTCCATCGGGCACCCCTCCGCGGTAAAAGTCCTCGAGTTCTTCGAGGGTGGTCTCCATGGTGATAACCCTGTAGGTGCGGCCCTTGCGCTGGAAACGTGTCATGGCGGTTGAGAGAGGATCGTCGGGTTTGACCTTGCCCGAGTCGAGCAGCGACTGCAAATGTGGGATGGAAATGTAGCCCAAAAGAGCACGGGTATCGGAATCAACGATGGTCAAGTGAGTGTAGTCGCGCTCGAAGGCAGAGAGGAGGGCGAGAGAAATGGCATCGGAGGGGTTGAGGGAGAGCGCAGCTGGAGGGTCCAGGTCTTCAACAGTGGCCTGGAGAGTGTTAGTTTCTGCTTGAGTATTGGTATGCGCCTCATAGATGGATTGGAACTCTATTTGGACATCATATCATTGAAGCTCCTCGTGTAAAATGGTGTCATGAGCAAGTTTAGACAAAGAGACATACCCCACGATATCTAGAAGACCACTTTGTGACGAGGGGATGTGTCGCGCTGGACGTTGTAGTGGTTGCAGTAGCGGTGGCCATGTTGGATCGAGCGTTTATGTGAAAACGTATAGCAAGTTTAATGTAAATGTCGAAGGTAATTTGGCATCCGAACTGGGTCTGATTGAAAGGTCGGGATGTTGAAGGGGTCGCGGGGCAGGTTAGATCTTAAGTTCCATAGAATCGAGTCACGCAAAAGACTCGATAGTGGGGCATAGCTTTTTTCTTTGTAAGGTTATCATGACATGGATGATGATGGGCTAGTCCACTCATAGTTGCAGAGAGTCTTGGGAGACAGTTTTCTCTAAGCAACTGGTACAGGTTGTACTACTAGGTAAAAGGATTAGTTATCAAGTAATGCTCGAGATCTGTATATAGCACTTTTGAATAGTAGGGCAGATTATCGGACGCAGTTTGCCCTGGTTGTATTGAGAGTACGGGGAATTCATGTATTGCTTATTCTGTCATTGCTGCTATTTGGAGACATGGTACAGAAATAACGCCTACACGGCTTTCAAAACGGGACACCAAACCCGGTTCAGCTGACCCCACTAACTTGGGCCCCCATCGGCAACCTGTGGATCATCCCGTTGTAGAGTTCCTTAATTAGCGTCGAAGACAAGGTCTGGTGTAAGTGGAATAAACTCATTGATAGAGTTACCATGATTGAAAAACAGAATACAAGAGAGAATATGACTATATAAGGCGGCAGTTGAAATAGTATGCAAAGGCCATCGAGAATCAAAGAAACCAACAGTGCTTGTGATAAGCGTGATGTCACCTCCCACCTCTTCCCTATGCGCCTACCACGAGCGTCATACCCTCTTTCATCATGGACGGGATGGAATTGGCATGCACCACCTTAACTCCGAAAGATAGGTGCGACTTAATAGTACTTGACCTTGATAATTCCTGATTTCCATTCCATCCCACCCTGCGATATCTTCTTCGCTTTTAATCTATTCTCTACCTTCGTACCTGCTGCATCTACCTTTCTTTATCAGACACCTTGGTACTTATACCTCTGAATTCACTCCTTGTTGGCGCTGAAACGACTACCAGCCAGGTAAGGAAGCTCAATCAGAACAGCCGATTCATCCGTGTCAGCTTGCAGCAACATCTTACTAGCCGGCTCAAAAAGGCAATCTCCTCATTCGGGGTTCCATGCAATATCCTTATCTTTGTTCCATGAATCTTTCTCATCATCACATCTCGACATTGGACTCTCTTTTGAAACCCCCGATTAAGAAGATATGCTTCCAACTTGAACGAAGTATCGCTAACACACCAATAGACATCACAACTTGTCTTGGACACCTACAATGTCTCCATTACATCCGTCCAAGGACGCCCTCCAGGGGGCCTTTTACAACCCCCTCTCAGCGTCAAACCGCACTCCGTATCAGGCTCGCGCTGAACTTTTCCCCGTCCATTCCTCCGTCATTGAAGATGCCAAGGGCAAAGCGAAGCAGCTGAGCGCCGAAGCAACAGCCGAGTTCGAAAAGGCGAGCGCAAAAGCTCAAGCCAAGACTGGAAAGATCGAGTTATACTCTGGCAGATACTATGCTGCCTGTACCTTTGGCGGTATGCTGGCTTGTGTATGTGTTTCGTTCCGGCCTAGGGAAACATGCCGTTGTTGAAGACCGGCCGTTCAAGTCTAAAACACATACTAACACGATCCAGGGACTCACTCACGCTGCTGTGACCCCTCTAGATCTTGTAAAGACTCGTCGTCAAGTTGACTCCAAGCTCTACACTAGCAACTTCCAGGCCTGGGGCAAGATCTACCGCGCTGAAGGTATCCGTGGTATCTTTACTGGTTGGAGTCCTACGCTTTTTGGCTACTCTGCCCAGGGCGCCTTCAAGTATGGTTGGTATGAGTACTTCAAAAAGACCTACTCGGATATGGCTGGCCCTGAGGCTGCCACCAAGTACAAGACTGGTCTATATCTCGCCGCTTCTGCCTCAGCTGAGTTCCTCGCCGACCTCGCTCTCTGTCCCTTCGAAGCTGTCAAGGTCCGCATGCAAGGCTCGATTCCCAACCCTTACACTGGAACGATACAAGGTATCAGTGCCATCACAGGCAAGGAGGGTGTTGCCGGCCTCTACAAGGGTTTGTATCCACTCTGGGGTCGCCAGATTCCTTACACAATGATGAAATTTGCTTCCTTTGAGACTATCGTCGAGATGATTTATGATCGTCTTCCCGGTCAGAAGAGCGACTACAGTAAGGCCGCTCAAACTGGAGTATCCTTTACCGGTGGTTACCTTGCTGGAATTCTGTGTGCTATTGTATCCCACCCCGCCGATGTCATGGTCAGTAAGCTGAACTCGAATCGTCAACCCGGAGAAGCTTTTGGTGGCGCCATGAGCAGGATTTACAAGGACATCGGTTTTGGTGGCCTTTGGAACGGTCTTCCGGTGCGAATTGTCATGATCGGTACTCTGACTGGCCTCCAGTGGATGATTTATGTGGGTGTTCCTAGATATACTCGTCGATCTATTTCATGTTTGTCTGCTAACGTGTGTCACAGGACTATTTCAAGATCTTTATGGGTCTCCCAACTACTGGCGGTGGTCCACCACCAGCTAAGAAGCAGGAATAAGCCATGCGTTCCTATCTTATAAGAGTGTTTGCCCTTTGTATGTCCTGAGAAGCGTGTGATGTGGTTCCCGGAGGCATTTCGGAGTGGTTTCGGGTCTACTGTTCGTCCTGGCGGATAAGACCGAAAACTATGTTGATAGTCAGATGAAATAATTCATTCCTACAAAACATTCGGGTTCCCGAGATAACGCAATACGTTTTGATAGTGACATATCTCCGGAACGATCGGGTATAGGTGGAACTATGCATTCGCTTTGTGGAACACTCAGCTTATCGCCGTCCATCCTGGCATGTCGATAACTTGGCAGGATAACGATGCTGCAGGGGGAATACAACTCATGCATCCGCTTGATGAGCGAGAAGAAAGAACTTTGCTGCTCGGTATTCCTTTCGTGCATAAGCGATCGGGCAGGAACAATGTTGCCTGCAGAACGATGCAAAGCGTGACGAACCAGGAAGGTCAGCCGAAGTTCTCATGTTGTATGTTGTCATGGGAAAGACCAAGGTCCAGTGTGGGATGTCGGGCTTCCATTTATTTTGAGGAGGATCTTAAATAAAAGGTCACTGTTGAACTTGTTGCTAAATAAGGTAAAACTCCACTATAAAGTGTACCATGTAGTAGATGTTGCTGTGGTGCGGCTTGTAGATATCGTCTCAACTGTCTGGACTGTTTACTATACAGGACTGTATTAGCCGAATGCTAGATTGTCACCAAACAAAAAAGGCTGCATCCGATGCCGTCATGGTACATGAGATGGAGTGGGCACCGCGGGGAGAGCGGCGCGGTTCGCGTGTATTGATGCAAGGCGATGCACAGGCGGTTGTGAACGTTAGTTACAGCACAGAGCGCTAGCGTAACTGACGTTTATTCCAGAAAACTACTGCCTTTGGCTTAACAGGTGGACTGTGTAGCGTACCTAGCGTAGCATCATGACTGGCATAGGCTCATCAACCAGATTCGCCAATAACCCCTCTCCTCTCCTCTCCTGGCATTCTCTACCATACGATACCGTACTGTATCAGAAGAAAATGCAGACGACCACATACGTAACCGGTTACCGCCGAGTCAACATCGGTTACGTTACCAAGGCACAGCTTACTTCGAAGAGGGCGCCATCTAACACATCCAGGACCGACGCACGTGAGGCACCCGATATCCACAAATAGCTACTGAGTACTCTAACGGTAAGCATCGTGACATACATGCACTTGACCAAGCTGTAGTGGAAAGCTCAACATCATCTTTAGACCACCTGTCTGCTATATGCAAATGCACAGGAGGCCATATCAACAATAACGGGCCGACTCGTGGACGATCAAGATGGGAGGGGAATCAAATTGATAGGATACCATCACCACGGTTGGGAAACGAAGGGTCGAGTGATTGGTGACAGTTCACAGTTCTGGTGGGCATTGAGGGATGTGCCGCATGGCAACCCCACACTCTCAGGCCTCGAGCGAGGGGTTGGCTTGGTTTACTTCAGTTTGGCAAGCATCGTCTTTTAGCTGGAAGACTCGTCATGGTCGCCGACTAGGAGCCTAACTTAAGGAACAGTGAACAGTTTATGGAATGATGAGGCTTAACAGGCAAACCAAGTGCTTTGTCGTAATGGGCGTCCAAGACCATTGAAATCGAGACTTGGCCAGCAATGACATTGGATGTTATCTAAAGATTCGTCAGTCAGCTTCCTTCCATTTCTGTTTGTCCAACAATGCCAAGCAACAGGGTTCAAGCAAGGAAGTGACTCCACACTGGTCTCCCTCTCTTGGAAACAACCATATCCGAAGTTTCTAGGTCAATACCTAGGGCAATGAAGAAAACGCCGTTATCCGACATGAGGCAACATCTTTCTGGATGTATAAACAACAACCTCCAGTAAGTGCAACAGCCATACCAGTGAGTCAAGATTACATACGATAGGTAGATGAGGAATGGATTATTGTGGTATTGTATAGTCAATCCCAGGAGCCCGACGGATTGATGACCAAGTTGAAGGAAACAAACACAGTCCTCTTCAACTTGGCGGTGGTTGGTTCATCTCGGCGTCCTCTTGCTGCAGAATCCATGCTCAACCTCCCGAATACTTCGGCTAAAAGTAAACCCCAAACTCAAAGAGAGGCACAGGCACCCAGAACTGGGGGAGGCTAATAACCGATGAGTTGTGGCGCTGTTCGTTATTTACCGCACCAAAGAACATGTCTACAAGTCCAAACTAGCGCTTTTAACGCCGTCATTTCAACTCGTACGTGCTACTATACGTTGGTGGAAAAGCCTCTGGGTTGTATGCCGATGGCGGAGAGCTGATATACAGTGTCTGGACTCTCTGAAGACATCGCTATTTGAGGTCGTTCCAAAGGTTGGGGAGGTAGTTGTACAGGACGTATAAGGTACTGTACACACATGAGGGACTTTTGGAATCATCCATGTTTTTTGCTTCATCAAGAAACTGTGAAAAGAATAGAATGTCTGTCCATTACTTTTCTATTGGATGTTATCGTGGAGAAAGTTTATTTGTCAGTCAAAAGATATGAGGAATTATCTATCATCTGTGTCTGGCTTGCCAACTATTAACCATTTAGGAGGAAGGTATGCAGGAGTCAACCTACCTAGGGAAGGTATGCCGGTGTCTGTTTGTTGAATTCCACATTGGTCAACGACTACATGCTTCAAACCCCATGTTGAGTGAGCCCTTGACTGTGTTTGGCTTTATCGTACCAGCCAATGGATCATGATTTAGCTCCTAGACCTGGCCTGGGCTCCTACCGACCTAGACATGGGGCCAGCAGCTGGCGTCTATCAACCGTCCACACTACGTTCAGCCCAGGTCTGATTTAGCTAGGTTTGATTTGACGCACTGGTACATACCCCGTACAGTACCCCGGGCCCCCTCTTCAGCGATGATGTCGGATCTCTACATCGAGTCTAGTCCAGCTACTTGGTCCAAAGATGCGTTTATACAACTTGGGTGAACAAAGCCGCCAATAGCTTGAATAATGTTTGGATAGGTTGAAGCTATATATCGGTTCGAACAAGAAACAAGGAAAACATAGGCACTCAATCTAATGGAAATGCTCTTAAGCTTTCGTGGTTCTACTTTTCGTCCTGGCTCTGGGGTTGGGTGGTATTCTCTGGAGGATCTAGGGACCCAGCAAATGCACCATTATAAGAGTCTAGGTAACGCTAGTACTATACTGTAGGCTAGAGGGGGGCCATTGGAGGGGCTTCGAGGGTCTAGGCAAACTGGGGTCGCGCGAGCCCTCATGTTCCCTCCATAGGTCGATCGATGTAGGTAGTATGTAGTAGTTATTAAGAGAAAAGACGGCGAACGACATTTCCGACTGGCGTATGATATTATTCGCGTTAATCAACCAATTCAACGGGGGACGAGGCAAAGCCCGCTATGGACAGCACTACTTGTCTTATCATACAAGGAAACCTCCGTCCACGAACTCATCAATGAATGCTGTTCATAGGCTGTGGAATCTGCCATCATAGGTGACTTATTCTGGCCAGGCTACCTGTAACATTACCCTAGCACCTCCAGCTACCAACTGCGCTGCGATGTGCTGTAGCTTGAAGTAAGTAGGCATGATCCATGGTCCAGTCAAAGTCCAGTCCAGTTCTGTCCAGGACCCATGGATAAAATCCTACCTACGTCCTGGAACTTCACTGCACCTACCATGTTGGGGCACAGTACCTATCATTGGATCCAACCACGAGGTCACTGATCCATCCTTCTTTCCCTCCTCCACTTTCACTTTCACTTCCACTTCCACTATCATCTCCCCCGGACGGACTTAACCTCCATCCAGGTCATTTCCCGCCACCCTCATCCTTACCTTCCTTACATCGGTTGACCCTGCTTACCTTACCTGACCTACCTGTCTGTGCCTTTCATCTACAGTAGAGGAGCAGCTTGCATTGCTCTCTAGTAACGTTAGGTACTGCCTTGCCTTCCAGCGACTTGACACCTCTCTCTTACATCCAAGGTGCCTTTGGAACCATTTTTGATCGCCAGTCTACCTTAATTGCATGTCTTTTCTTTACAGCCAAAGCAAACCATATACAGGCAACCATTGCTTCGTCCCTGGTTCGGCTTTCAAATCAGTGTAGTAGCTCCGACCGGCGCTATCGTGTCCACGCCACACAACCGCGCCTCGCTTTTCCCCAAGCCAGCGCCAAGTTCCAACGCCGACCAGCACCCGCGCCATTCTTCGCTCACCACTCGGCAACTCTGAATTTGACTTGGCTTGCCGTTTCTCGACTTGTCTTGTCTGCTTTGCGCGATTCTCTGCTTACATTCCGCCAAATTGAAGCCATTCGCGCATGGTATTTTGTCCCAATTGCGACTCTCTTCGTTGAGGTGCTGCTGCCGCAGCTGTTGCGGGTCAGCCGTTGAATAACGTCCCTCTGATCGGCTCACCAAATCCGCGACCTTCCTACCGAGTTGCTACCGGGCACTGACGACATCACGACATCGCCATGGCCGGGTTTTTCAACAAGATAAAGAGTTCTGGCACTGTATGTCTTGGACTTGCTTATTGCCCATTTTCATCTCGGATTGTCCCAGTTTCACCTGATCTATCGCTCCAACTTGCGCCAAGTATAGTTCTCATGACTGACAAAATGCCTCTCGCTTCTACTTCTAGGCCACAACCACTACACCCAACAAACAAGATGCTGTCGCAAAGAAGAAAGAGGAACCTGTCCTCGACCTCACGCCGCTCGAGAAGATGCTCCAGAATGCCGGCTCTCTTCGTGATGACGGTACCGATCGCTTCTTCGGTCTTGAGAATGTACGTCAAGCCCTGCCTTATACACCTGGCGCGCAGTCGCCCATCTCTGCTTGAACTTGGCTGCACCATTACTACGAGAATTAGGCTAACCCTTTAACAGTTTGGAAACACATGGTATGAGTTGTGCTAGTCACCTCTTGGCCAGGCTGTTATACTGACCTTCTCGTTTAGCTATTGCAACTCGATCGTGCAGGCTCTCTTCTACTCCGAGTCATTTCGAAACAATGTTGTCAACTACCCCCCAATTTCGCCCGCGGAGACGAACGGTAGCCGACCCAAAGTTCCCATTACAATCAGACCTCCGCCCACCGACCCCGTGGAGAATTTACCCAAGCAAAAGGGTCTCAGCACCTCCCAAGTAATCAAACAAAGACAAAATCTAAGTCACCAATTACCAGGGCAGGTAGGTGTCCGACCTGAGGACAAACCTGATACGCCCGAATACAAGAAGAAACAGGCCATGATCAAGGGACCAATCCTTGAGCTGGCGCGAGAGAACGCTACTTCCTATGGTATGGACGAGTGCACCTTTACTGGGCTCAAGGATATCTTTTTGGCTTTGCTTGAAAGCGAGACCCATACTGGAGTCCTCAGTCCTCAGCGGTTTCTGGAAATATTCAAACGCGACAACGAGATGTTTAGGAATTCTATGCATCAAGATGCCCATGAGTTCTACGGCCTGGTGCTGAATGATGTCATAAACAGCGTTGAAAGTACAGCTCGTCAGATGAAATTGCAAGCACCAGCTGACGGTCTCGACGGGCTGGCCACTTCAGTGGGGCATGCTCTTGGATCGGCCATGGCGAGCCATGTGGCCGGGGCAAGCTCGCCGGCGACTGGATGGGTTCATGATATTTTCGAAGGCGTTCTGACTTCAGAAACCAAGTGTTTGACTTGCGAAACCGCTTCTCAGCGTGATGAGACATTTCTCGATCTGTCCATTGATCTGGAGGAGCACTCTTCCGTGACATCCTGTCTACGCAAGTTCTCAGCCGAGGAAATGCTCTGCGAGAGGAATAAGTTCCACTGCGACCACTGTGGAGGTCTCCAGGAGGCCGAGAAGAGAATGAAGGTGAAACGATTACCCAAAATCCTGACACTTCACTTGAAGCGATTCAAGTATACAGAAGACTACAGCCGTTTGCAAAAGCTTTTCCATAGGGTTGTGTATCCCTACCATCTACGCATGTTCAATACGACAGACAATGCCGAAGATCCGGATCGGCTTTATGAACTATATGCAGTGGTTGTCCACATTGGCGGAAATGCCTATCATGGTCACTATGTATCCATAATCAAGGTTCCAGGTCGCGGATGGATCTTGTTTGATGATGAAATGGTCGAACCAGTGGATAAAAATTTCGTTCGCAACTTTTTCGGCGACAAGCCCGGAATGGCCACCGCATACGTGCTGTTTTACCAGGAAACAACTTTCGAGAAAGTGCGAGAAGAGCAGGAGAAGGAGGGTATGGAAGAGGTGAAACTCGCCAGCGAGGCGGCCAACCTAGCTCAGGAGAACGGGGACAAGGCCGATACGTCACCGTTGAAGCGACAAGCAACTCAGCCCATGTCGCCCCTGATGCATCAGGAGTCGATGGCGAACCTTGCTCATGCAAGAACAGCGCCGGCCATGCCTTTTGCTCCTCAACCCGATACTTCGCCCCCATCTACAGCTGTGACTAATGGTTTGCACCGTGTTCAGACACAGAAGGAAGAAGTCAAATCCAAAGAAGATAAGAAACGGGAGAAGAAAGAGCGCGAGGCGGCCGAAAAGGCCGAGAAGCTCGCAGAAAAGGAGCGAGAGAAACAGGCCAAGCTTGACGACAAGAAACGAAAAGAAGATAGTCTTAGGGCGCTACAAACACGAAGAAATGAGAACGACGAGCTGGCCAAGGTTCTTGAAGCCAGCAAAAAGTCAGCCGCACAAGAAGAAGAAGCAAGAAAGAAGGAGAACGGAACACCCCAGAGCAACGGGATTCTCGACCGGACCAAGCGGGGTAGCAAGTCCATGTCACGGAAGAGTTTCTCACTTTTCCACAAAGACAAATCGGGCGGGCAGACTCCAGACACTCCTAATGGCGACTCGAGCGAGAAGCACGACAAACTCAAAGACCGTCTCAGCTTTAGCCTAGGCCGCAAAAAGAGCACAAACTTGCTTTCATAATCTTACATACATATACTTTGCAGCGTTTACATGAGGGAAAGAGGATACGGAACTCGTTTTTATCATTGTGGTCTCGCGGGTTTTGGCGGATGCAGGATACCCATACACCTTGAATGAAGCTGCCATTATATGAAACAAAGGCGCAAGCACAAGTAAGAGACGGAAAGTCTTTTGGGGGCTCGTTAACATCATCCCCTCGAGAGCAATTCCCCCGCCCCCTCCGGTCTCTTTGACAAGTTTATTACAGTCTTGTATTGGGCGCAAGAGCTTCTAATTACAGACGCTGAATAGAAGATGAATACCATGGGCAATGAGTATCTTAGATATTATTATTCGAACGAGCTCGCCCGTTCAGTTTTGCTCAGACGCCGAGGGATAAAACCTGCGGTGTAGCAGTTGTACTATACATAAGTTACATAGGAAGCCAGAAGCTCAAGCTAGCTTAGACAAATGCTTTCGCGTCTGGCTCGTTTGGTAGCTATTGAATAAAAGACATGGCGCTCTAGGAGCGGATGTGAGCAGATAAGATTCCCGCTTCATAAAACATTGCGCCCAATTTCATAAGGAGGCTTTCTCCCTTTCATACTGACTCGTTCCACGTCATTCTCACACCAAGTTGTGGTGATCCCACTCATGGTCTACCGTGATTTATATCAACAAAACTCCAGTTCCAAAATTTCCTGACTCCATTAATGCCTAGAAAAGTCTACTGTGTGCCCTTTTATAACCTCGTCGTATATATGCGTTCAAAGGTGGGACTTGGAATCAGCCAAGTATGAGCTCGTAAAGAATAATAACAGAGTTGACGAAAATCAGCGGCACTGGGACGAGGTTAGTGTCTGGTCGTAGGTTACAGTGCAGCATTCTCTCCATATATGTCGCGCTACATGAATATCGAGACTGGACGTACTTCTCATAATGGTTCGAACGCTCGCGATGAGATTGATAATCTTGGCCTTAACACTGGCATCAGGGCCAGCGCCAAATGCGGGATCATACGATGCGGGCGAAAGATTGACTGGGCAAAATGTGTCAGATAAAACATGCGCGGTTATGTAGAATCGAGATCGGGGTGGTTCGTACTGCGTGCAAGGAAACGGTCTTCGGAAAGGACAGCGACAGCATTGATGAGGAGAATGCAGACTAGGAGATAAATTAGCAGATGCGCATTGTAGAAGGGTGAGTATTGGGTTGTCTACCATAGAGAAAACTTCCAAAGAACCACATCTTGGGCGACGGTGTTGATCGTGAAGGAAGGGTTAAATTTGGCAGTTGAGAGTTGACGATGATGTGTAACTATCTACCTCCTACCTTACTTAGCTGCTAAGATAGATCCTCTGGCTTCCATGGATGTGGTGCCTGGCTTAAGCAGGTACGTACCCATCCACTGCAGCTGCCATCGTGGCTTGAACCTCTGCCTGGGGAAGGAAATACTGCGGGGGATTTATTAGGCCGATCCGAGATCCCCTAAAGAGGTAGGTAGAGCTCTGGATTTCGAGGTGGATGAACAAGATGCAAACACAAATACCTTACTTTTGGATGAAGTTTAAAATATGATGAAGAATTTCTTCTTCGTGCTTTTCCTTTCGTCTTTTTGAGAAAATTTCAACGTTCACGTTTCGTGAGACAAACATTCACATACACGAAACTCCAAGCTAAAGCAGTAGCTCTCTCGTTCAGGGAGCTCTCACTATCACAAGTATCAGCCAAGATGAAGACATCAGGTATGATTACGTTGGTTCTTTCGCAATTGGAATCTCGAATCTAATGTTCATCAGATATCATCTTGACATGCCTCCTTATCACTATTCCACTCACTCATCTCCTCGTCTCCCCATACACTAAAGTCGAGGAGTCGTTCAATATCCAAGCAGTACACGACATCCTCATTTACGGAACGCCTTCCAAAAATGTTTATGATCGCCTCTCAGACACCTATGATCACCTCACGTTCCCTGGGGTCGTGCCTCGGACGTTTCTCGGTGCTGTACTTCTCGCGGGTTTGGGGCAACCTATTATTGCTCTCATTGGCTTCGAGCATGCACAGCTCGTAGTGCGAGGACTACTTGGCGCGGCGAACGTCGCTGCCCTTTTGACATTCAAGAACCTCCTGAAGAAAGCTTACGGACAAGGTGTTTCGGCTTGGTGGGTTGTGTTCATGGCCAGCCAGTTTCACGTCAACTATTACCTTTCACGGACATTGCCTAACATGTTTGCCTTTGGTTTAAGTAAGTTACATATTTCACATAATCTCAAGAACCCCAGCTTACAAGGAACAGCAACTCTCGCTTCATCCTTTCTGCTACCACAGGCCTCGACCAGGCTTTCTTCCGTCCGCCAAAAGCAAGCAATTGCTCTTCTGGTCATCGCAGCAGCAGTCTTCCGATCCGAAGTGGCCATTCTCCTGGGCACCACTGGGCTTTACTTCCTCCTCACTGGCCGCCTCTCTTTAGGGCCGTTGATTCTCGTCTTCTTCTGGTCTTTCCTCGCCTCGATCTTTGTTTCAGTGCCTATCGATTCGTACTTTTGGCAAGAGTCGCTATGGCCTGAGCTCTGGGGCTTCTACTTCAACGCTATCCTTGGGTCTTCGTCGGAATGGGGTGTCTCTCCATGGCACTATTATTTTACTTCGGCGCTACCAAAGCTCATGCTCAATCCCCTCGTACCGATCCTGATCGTCTTTGCACTTCTCCAGCCGGGTACATCACGAGCTGCGCAAGCCCTAGCGATCCCCAACTTGCTCTTTGTTGCCATCTACTCTGCTCAGCCGCACAAAGAGGCCCGCTTCATCTTTTATGTTGTCCCATCTCTCACTGCTGCTGCTGCTCTTGGGGCTAACTACATTTCTTCGCGTGCGTCCAAGAATATCGCCTACCACATCGCTTTTGTCATCACGGCCTTATTCGCCCTGGCCACCTTTGGGGCCAGCATGGTGATGCTCATTATCTCATCTTTAAACTATCCTGGTGGCGATGCACTTCAACAGCTGCGCTACATCACTCGCGATGATCCCACTCCCGTTATGAACGTTCATGCTGATGTGTTGACCTGCATGACTGGGCTTACACTCTTTGGACAGAACCCATCTGGTTATCCTATTGCCTTTCCCATTACCCCAAAGCCAGATGCCACGGCTCCTGTGCTGCTTTTCGATAAGACGGAAAAAAGGGAACAACTCGGCCTGCCGCGTTTCTGGGAGCGCTTCGACTACGCTCTAGCCGAGGACCCACGCAAAGTGTTGGGCGGATGGCGGGTCGTAGGAGTGGTAGCAGGCTATGATGGTGTCGAGTTCCTCAAACCAGGTTCTTCACCTGCAGGCGATGAAAGTGAGGAGGGAAGGATTGGCGGCGAGAGGGTCCTCGGCCTGGGCGCTCACGTTGCGGCCGTGAGAAACTTTGTCAGGGGATATACGGGGGGTTGGTGGGTTGGACCCCGAATGTCACCCAAGATCAGAATCCTGAGGCGTGTTAGTTAGTTTTAGTCACCGCATGCCTTGTCGTTATTCAGGACGTGTATAAGAATGGCTTATAATACTACATCAGCTTATTTTGTAATGCCTAACATATCGTATAAACAATGCATACGTGCGTGCGCGCCTTCCGTACCCCGTTGAAAACAGAACCAGTCATCCAATAATCCCAGTGGGCGCAAGAAGTAGCACGCATACTGGCAGACAAAACCACCAGCCATCGGTATGTCCTAAATTTCCCCGTAGCCCAACGCCATGCACTGCTTCTCCAGCCGAGTGTCTTTTCCAATTCTCAAACACATCGCGAGCACCTCCCCACCACCAAACCGTCCGGAACATACCCAGAGAGCAAACCTGCACTCAGCCAAAACATGATTTCCCACCATAAACCCTCTCAACCGCGTCCTTCCATTCAATTCCCACCAAAAGTAAAAATGCGTTCTGTTCAACCTCCCAGGGTCGTATTCCTCGTGTCACGTGGATGATTATAACATATATAAGTGCTCAGGTTTGGTTCCAACGAACCAGTCGTATAAGGATCACAACTCTTGCTCTGTATCGCTCCCTTCTTCGGTGTCGGGATCATCGTCGTCGTCATCATCGTCTTCTTCGTCCTCTTCTTCTTGTTCTTCGCTGCTGCTGCTGTGTACCGGATTGGGCAGCGCGCCATATTTCCTCCTGTAACGTTTCAATTCTTTGTTCTGGGCTATGAATTGATCCAAGATGGCGGACATTGGGCCATGGAGATCGTCGAGTTCCTTAATAGTACCACCACCGATGGCAATGTGGCGCATCGCTAGTGTCGAGATACAGGTCTATAAACATTAGTAAAGGGGACGGTTGAAAAAAGATTGTTCCAAACTCACCTCTATTCTGGCCACTTGATGTTCCAAGAAGTTCAACAAGAATCGATCGGTCACTTCGCCTCCCCGTTGCTTGATCCTCTCGAGGAGCTCTGTCTCGGGCGGCTGCAAGCCTGGGGGTTCGTTTCCTTCCAATGAACTGCAAAGCATCTCGAGGCGCAAACTTATTCGCCAAAGAGTCCAGACGCAGTCCGGATCAATACACAGCTCGGCTCCAGGCGCAAGGACGGCTGGCTTATCGCCGGTACCCGCTTCTTCCTTCCTCTCGTGCTGCGAATGGAACTCGATGCGACCAGCCAAAGCATGAGGGTACAGGGAGTACACAACTTCGGGATTTTCAAGACCCTTCAACTTCTTTTCGCCCATTTCCTTAACCTCAAAGCCCTGAGAGGTAAGGGACCTCAAATCCTTTCGAATCGCGCTGGCATAAGTCTCCTCGTCGCCAAAGGTATCCTCAGAGCCGGAAGCATTACCCCGATCCGTGTCTTGATAATTTTCGAGGCATCGCTGTATCTCCGAGATAAAATCGGTGGAAACCGTAATCTGGCCGCCATCTGCCACGGCAGAAATTCGAGCCGCCTTGTTTACCATTGGTCCGAAGTAATCCATACGGCGAGTGACTGGATCTGTCTCGCTCACACAGTCACCAAAGTGTATACCCATACGCACTGACAGTCCTTTGAAAATGAGACTGTTATCCTTGTCATATATGGGCTGACATGAGACCGAGTTCAAAACTTCTGATGGCCAATTCACATCAAGAAGCTGCATCTGAACTGCAAACGTCCACAACAGTGCTGACGTAGCTGTTGGGAAAGACACCATGAATGCATCACCTTCAGTCTTGACTTCGTAACCACCAATTCGTCTCAGCTGCCGACGCATAACCTCGTTGTGGAGTTTGATAGCTGATCTCATGGCACTAGGATACATTTCCCAGAGCGTTGTCGAGTTCTTGATATCGGTGAAAACGATGGATACATTGCCTGTGGGCGCTGGAATCTCGGCTTCAAGGCGGTTGAGTGACGAGTCGAGAACATCGCCCTTGGTCCTTCGGCCTCTTCTGGTATTGAGGACCTGAGCATCGTCGGGTATACCAGAGGGATAAAGCGACATGCTAGCGCCGCGATGAAGCCTCGATCGCTCGACTCGTCGCTTTAGATCAGCAACACTGATCATCATGACCATGATTTTGCCGGAGGCGCCGTATGCAATAGCCAGATCGCGAAGCTTCTGGGCCGCCCGCATGAGATCTTGCCGCTCGGCCCTCGCAACATCGGTGACCAGACCGGGCGATAAGTATTCCCAAAGTTCTCCGGTAGCAATGAGAATGATGTCGTCCTGCTCTCGAATAGTCATGTTACTGACATAGGGTGCCGCTTGTACAGCCGGCATCAGGTCGACATATCCAAAAGCACGCGAGACTTGCAGCAAATCGTTTAGTCTTCCATTGCGCGAGACCCATCCACCAGCTTCACGGATTCGCGATCGCTCGGTCGGCTCAGCAGGATCGTGCTTGCGAGTCAGCATCTTATGAGTGCCATCGGTCTGGATCACCATCGCCTGCGCATCTCCGACGTTTGCGACATAAAGTTCTGTGCTTTGCAGGTAAACCACGGTCGCCACGCCGCCAGAGTTGAGATCCTCCTTTGTGAGTATGATAGGCTGACCAGAGTTCCTATGCGTCTGAAGTGGCCGCTCCTCCGATTGTTGGATCGCAATAGTAACCAAGTCTTTGTTGAGCGCCAAAAAGGCTCGTCGCAGAGCATCAACTGGAGTCTCGTTCAGGCGTGTTTTCAATGCTTTGAGTTCAAGGGCAAAGATGTGACCAAAGTTCTCGTGGAGATACTTGGCAATTTTGGATCCGCCACTGGACAAGGCCTGTCCATCAAACAGACCCAGGAGCATCTCGGTTTCTGATGCATTGAACCTTGGCACCACCAGATCAACAGTTGATAGATGCTCGTGCTTGCCCAACGTATCAGCCATTCCATAAGGCAGATGGCCAGCGAGTGAGCCAGACGTACGGACACGTCTGTCTTCGCTCTGATCCGGGATACTTGGTTGTGTCAGAGTAACATCCATCAGACCCAAGATCCGCAGGTTAAGCAGACGACTAAAATCTGTGTATTCCTCACGATTAACAGCACCAGGGCCAAGCGGACCAGTAGCCGTCTGCTTGATTTCCAAACGCTTGTTTCCAGACAAATTGAGGTATCTCAAGTTCGGATTGAGGTTCCAATTCCAATCATAGGGCACGTTTGAAATGTTGTACTTCAGGTAATTGCTGCCACAATCGAGAACAGCGAGGTTCTTGGCCCTCGAGATATCGGCCGGCAGATTGGTAAACCTGTTACCGTTGATATAGAGTGCTTGAAGTAAGCTGGACTCTTCGAGGTCATCTGCAGGCAATGTGGTGAGTGCGTTACCAGACAGATAGAGTTCGACGAGTTGCGGCCAGCTCTTGATTGATCGTTGGGGCATGTCACTAATTTCGTCGTTGTAAGATAGGTTAAGTACCCGAAGCTCAGCAAGGAGTGTTATCTGATCGAAGACATCGTCATCGAGACGGTTGTCAGCGAGATGGAGATTCCTCAGAGACCCGGCAAATGTGTTATTGAGCCTCGATGACAATCCAGAATCCTTCCTTGGGTTGACTGACTGCGTAGGGGTCGATGGAGTTGCAGATCTAGAAACAACAGACGTCTTACGACCACCTTTGCCATAGACAGATACAACAGAGCTTTTGCGATCACCGGCATTGAGTGGGGACGGTCCAACACTGAGTAGGGTGCTCGAGTTTTGACTTGGCCTCCTATCATCAGACAATTCTTCGGAACTTGCAGTGGCCGACAACGTTCCTAGAGGGGCTGCTCTTCCATTAACGGGAGGGGGTGCTGGCTGCGATTCCTCCCCTGGTATTCGTGGTGCTCTGGAAGCAGGCTTGGGGAAATGTTCCAGAACGTTGGAAGAGGCATTGAACGTCTCAAGTCGGTTCGCCCACCATAATTCCATCGGCAACTTTGAAATGTTGTTTCCTCGGACGTTGAGCACTCTCAACTCAGTGAGACAACCGATCTGGGCTGGTAGCTCCCCCACGGAATTGTTGGCAATACTGAAGTGCTCAAGCCTGCTCAAAGTACCGATTTCCTGCGGCAAAGAAACGAAGTAATTCTTGTCCAATATCAGGTGCTCAAGGTTTACCATGTTCGCAAATGACGAGTCAATGCTAGCCAACTGCGCATTCGAGAGGTTCAAAATCTTGAGGGTCGGCACAGGAGCTACAATTTCGAATTTGTTAAGGGGGTTGGAGTTCAGTTTGAGCTGTCGAAGGGATTCAAACTGTCCGACAAAAGCAGAGACGCAGTTGTGGTCCGCGGAAAGAATCTCGAGTTTAGGTAGCTCCGAGATAATGTCGATACTGGAGATGCCATTGTACTTGATGTCGAGTTCGCGCAGACTGACGAGCTGTCCAAACGAAGCGGGTACAGCGTGCGTCAGCCTGTTGTTAGTTATCAATAACTTTTCAAGATTCCTTAGTGAGCCAATCTCGTGGGGAATCGTTGCAATGGCGTTGAAACTCAAATCGAGATCAACCAAACTCGGCAAGCCGCATAGGAATGTCGGGAACTTGTCGAGAAAGTTGGAAGAAATATTGAGCGAGCGGAGTGACTGGTACGCTCCAAAGTAAGAGGGCAAATGCTTTAGTCGATTGTTGGCCAGGTTCATCTTGAGCATACCCGTGAGGGCATTCAGTTCGGCATGCTCCAACTGCTCAATCCGGTTGTTGGCAACGTCCAAGAAAGTCAATTTGTTTGCTCGGCTCAAGCTGGGTGGCAGCTTCCTGGCTTCGTTATTGTTAAATTTTATATCGCGAAGATGCTTACAAGACTGTATGAAGTCTCGAGGAACATCAAGTGAGAGGTTCCGCGAAAGGTTAAGGGAGATGATCTCCATAGCCTTTGAATATAGTGATATAGGTATAGTGACGAGGTTGCGACCAGAGAGGTCAACGTAGTTAAGCTTCTGGGCTCGAGCCAGTCCCATATCAGTAGTTTTGGCATGAAAGTCGCTTTCTCTTGCAGACAAGAACATGAATCGGCAGAGGTAACTGTTGTCTTCGCGTCCAAGATCTTCGATTCTGTCCTTTTCTTCGTAACCGACTTGCTGTAACAGGCGCTTCTGCATAAGTAGAGGTCGCTCGGGTGGTGTCAGAACCCGGATAAGATCATGCTTCTTCATGATGATATGGTAGTTCTCCAAACCATCCATAACATAAGTCTTCTTAATGACTTGTGAGATGACATCCGTGACACTTGAATCCAAAGACATTGAGTGAGTGGAGAATGTCCCATCTGAACGAAAAATTCGAATACAGTATGGCGAGGCCTTCTCCTCTGGACGGGGCGGACTGCCAATCTCGTCGAGCTCTGGGCCATTGTAAGAGTTGTCTTCCGTGTTACGACGCACTGCCCAACTGTCCGGGGCATCCCAGCGGCCCTTAGGTGCTGTCGAGATGATGGAGTCGTGACGCTCAGGCTCAACATTGTTGACAAAGGTTGTATCCATGGGCGTGAGCGGAGGAGGCTTGGTCAGAATACCCTCCATATCATTCAAATTGGTGTCGAGGTGGTACATGTTATTAGGATCATTACGATCTGTCGGACCAATCGTATCTTCGGTATAGTCTTGGGGCCTATGGGTTCGTCCCTTCTTTGCAAAAGGAAACTTGTTGTTGAAGGTTGCTCCCCGTGGCCCCGTTGCTGGTCGCATATCAGCAACGTCAGTCATATCGCCAGGTCCAATAGAGCCCGCATATGGCAATGTAGTCGACGATACATCGCTGGGTCGGTGAAGATCGGTCTTGGAAGATTTCGTCTGAAGAGACCTTGTCGATTGGGGGAGGTCGCGAAGTCTAGCAACAGCATCGTCCTTTTCCTTGTGGTGTCCTCGGAGTCGTCGCAAAAATCCGCGCTTGCCATGATTATGGTGGCCAGGTGAGGTTTGGCCGTCGACTTGTGTAGATTTCGAGCTGCTCCAGGTCATTCCCGCACTTCTAGTGCTGGGCGTTGGGCTCTGCCCTCGAGATCTTGTAGGATAAATTGCGTTGCTGCCGGCCCCGCGATCGCGCGGGATTTGTGTGCCAATTGCTGTATCGTCCCTACTCATCGTGGGTCTGAGCGTGCGAGGGTCCTCGTTGCTCTTGTTGTGTCGGTGGTGGCCCGGCATATGGGCAATAGAATGGCCGGACCTCGAGGATGATGATGTCTTTGGGGGTACCTGTGAGGAGCCGTCACCAGCATATCGCTCTCGATCGGGCCCGGTCATTATGTCCCGTACGGGAGCTTCGCCATAGCGCGCAATGTCCTACAGGGGGGGGGGGGGGTCAAGTCAGCAAACCAAGTGACGTTGGCAAAACATCGAATTGAATCACACGGTAGCTGAGCCGGGCACTAAAAGCAGACCAAGGGAGAAATTCGGGGAGGAATGTATGGATTGCAGACCAAACCGACGGAACAGAACGAGGTAGTCAGGGTGATGAGACAGAAACGGAGGTTGATACATACACTGTTGTCTTGATATAGGAAAGGCACCACCTCTGGTGCTGGGACGGGCGTTCTTGGTCTCGAAGATGATGGCGAGGCATCGCGGGTGTGATCCGTGGCATTGGAATAGTTGCGATCTCTATGTGTGGGGCGGCTATGACTATAAGAGCGCCCACGCTGGTCCTTGCCCGCGAGCGAAGTGGGTAGGCTACCCTCCGAGCTATCGCGCCCAGGGAATTCCTCCCCAAAGAAGCCCTGAAGTTTGCGAAAACCACCCCGTATGCTGGTTTTGCTGCCCTGGCTGCTCGCTGTGAGAACGCTGGCAGCTGAGGGGCGTCTGCCGTCAAAATAGGAAGCATCGGGAGCGTCGTGCTGCGAAGGGTGTGAAGGGTACTGTTGCTGATGCTGCTGGCGGTTACTGATCTGGTGACCTGGTGAAAGCTGGGAGGCGAGGGACAAGTTATCGGTCGAGTCATTGAAGAAGGTGGTGGGCATGGTGGATGTGTTTGTAGGGGAACCAGGCTGGTTCGCCCAAGGTGCTATCTGAGGGCTCGCGCCGCCGGTGGGCGGAATCTGTTGGATCTGAGGTACTCGGGAGGTCTCGAGAACGGCGAGCTCACGTCGATAATTGGCGAGGTCGCTCATGCGACGGTCTTTGGATTGAGCATTGGCACCGGCGCGAGGGGCGAAGGTGGTTGATGTTGCGGTGGCAGTTGGTGAGAGCTGAGGCTCATCCTTGAAGGAAGACCTGTAAGATGGGGGAAAGCGTTTAGCTTGAGTTGGAAGGCGACGGGCGTGGACGTGAACGTGAACGTGTAGGCGGGAGATGGCAGCAGGGGATCGTGGGACGGGAGACGGCATGGATGCTAGGTAATAATTGGATCTAAGTTGAACTCACCACTGGTTGCTCAAAGAAGCAGTGCCATCAGCGCTGAGGCGAGTAGGATAATTAGCAGGAGGAGGAGGTCGGCGAGGCGTCGATGAGAAGACGGAAGAGTTATTAGAGGAAGCTGTGGTAGCGGAGGATGATGGAGTTGGTGTTAGAGCGTCGGTATCAGCATTTGGATCTGGCTTTGGTATTGGATTTGGTGCCGGATTAGGAGTAGGCGAGTGATGAGCGGGAATGGGCGTGGGAGTGGAGATAGTAGAAGCGGCGGAAGCGGGAGCGGGAGCAGTGGAGGCAGTCGAGGATGAGGTCGATTGATACTGAAGCTGAGGCTCAGGCTCAGGCTTAGGCTTAGACTCAGGTTCAGACTCGGGCTGAGACTTCACGGTAACTGCAGAATACGTATCAATGTTGCTGGAGCCCATGACAGAGCTGATGCGATTGACATGCTCATTCCTGGTCATTGTCGCCGAGGCGTGGGGACGGACGGACGGACAAGCGATGAAATGGCAGGGCCCTAAGCCATGGATAGGTATGCCAGTATTGGTTAATGAACGTGTTGTTGATGGTATGGTCTGTCTGAATGAAGGGACAGGACAGGACAGGACAGGAAAGGATAGGAGGACCAAACTAATATCTGGTAATAAGCTACACGACGGCAAAGAATGACGAGGATAAACGTATTCGGGGCGAAAATGCAAATGCAGATAATAGATACTGGTCTTGATCTTGGTCTTGGTCTTGGTGGTGGTGTTGGTACAATGCAGATGTAAATCGTAAACGACGCGGGGATAAAGAGGTCCAAGCTACAGGTAGGGTATAGGTACGGGCAGGCAGGTAAGGTAACCTAGGTACCTAAAGAAAGTCCTCTAGGTAGGTATGTTATGGTGTTGGGTGGTATGTAAGATGAGTACGGAGTATACCGAATAGGCAGTGCTTGCGTTCACGTCATGTCTAGGAATAAGAAGAAGAGGCTGAGAGGCTGAGTTCCAGTTCCAGTTCCTGGCTTAGGCTTGGGCTTGTTCCTGTTCCTGTTCCTAATGTCCGGATAAGAGATGATGTTTTTGTTTGGAGGTTATAACCAGGGAACCTATTGATAGAGAGTGTGTATATGCCCAAGGTAGTACATAATAGTGTAACTAGCTCATAGGTAGTCCAATGCTCTTTGTAGGGGAAGTAAGCAAGCAGAGAGATGTGAATCGATCAATTGTCGATATGTTGCTGGCATGGATGGTCATTGCGCGCTTTCAACTCGGGGGAGTGTGACTGGGGTATTCTCAAAATGCATGGGTCATGGTCATGGTCAAGGTCATGGTCGAACTGGGAGAAAAAAGAGGCTGGTTCTTTAGCGTAGTTCCACGGTTGGTTGAGATCTAGGTATCCATCCGTAGGTGATTGACTGATCGTCCTCAGTGCTTCTTAGGCTATAACCCTGCTAAAGTGTTGGGGTGTCGAGCAAGGAAAGGTCGCTGAAAGCTGGTAGCTAATAGCCCGCTGGTAGCTGGTAGCCCAGGTACCAAGGTAAGCAGGTACTGGTTCGTTACATCCGCTTCAAGTATCAGGTGTACCTGAGTCTTCCATTACTTTTGCTTTGGTTTGTTTTGATTTGGTTTGGTTTTGTGAGAGGGGAAAAGAGACGTTGTAAGAAAAAAAAAAAAATGAATGCAGTGTTGTACAAATAAATATCATCCTTTGGAAACTTAATTAACAAGCAAAATGTTTTTCCGGTCAAGTTGCATAAAGCAGCACAAGCTCTCAGCAACCCAAAAAAGAAAACAAGCCATCCAATACCTATGGATCCAGTTTAGGTACTCTGTATGGATATTGCTATGCCTCATTTGCCCATGCATGATGACCTGTATTTTGGATTGAATCTTGCATACAATGCCCAGGCAGGCAACCTTTGCGATCGATTACAGAATCTACGAGTGTCTGTCTACTCTACCAATACTACTATTTATACACCGACTAGACGAATGCAGATACTTTATCTCATGTACTTTCAAGTACCACCATCGCATCTAGAAATGAATGAGACACGGCAATGGATGGCATCGCACGTACCACATGCTCACCCAACTGCATATAGTACTTACTCCCTGCTGAACTTGCTTTGCCCAGCTATCACCTGCATCAACCTAGGTACTGTACTCCTAAGATACAATACGGAATAGATAGTCTTCAACAATGCCTGCCCTTGTACGTGGGTATTAGAAAAAGAGACACAATAAAACAAAGAACCCGACTGGTAACCACATAGAGAACTGAGAGAGAGAGAGAGAGAGGGGCCCCTGCTACAGTAGGACCAAGGTTTATGCTAGTGTAATTCTCTTGATCATAGTCTTTCTTGCTTTCCCTTCATTTCATTACTAATCTATGATTTGAATTTGATAGTTCCTTTGTTGATCCGTGGTCTAAACCTCGGTGATGAGGGCTGAACCGGGGTTTGCGTGATAGTCGCTTTCAGTCTCTGTGCTGCAACCCGCAAATCAATAGTTTGCTCTTTGCCTGTGCTTCTAAACAGTTTCGATGCGATATGTACGTTGGTTGGTAACTGATAGCTCAGCTGTAACGTTGAGTTCTGTGCTACAAAGAAGCTAACTACATTATTATGCGTGTTGGTTGGCATGATCTTAACGACACTGTACAGCATTGTATTGTAAGTGGGTTGCTAAGGCGTTACTTTGCTTGTTGTTTTGGACCATCACGAAGGAATCAAGGAATGCAGTGAGACAAGTGTCCTTTTCTTCATCGATTAACCCCTGAAGTTGAGGATATCAAGTCTGTTGGAGACAAGTTGAACCCCATAACTCAAACAAGCTTCACCATTTCTCTTGGGAGTTGAAAATGCATAGCCCGATTGGACTGAGAGAGCGCTGGTTTATATTTAGTGTCAGAGTGAAACGAGCAAGACTCGCTTGCCTTGACCTGTAACATTGACATGAGCTGTAGTTCCGTTAGTGCGCTCCTGATAAAAATCAGCTCGGTATATGTTTCCGGCTTATGACCTCTTCAAATGGAACGTTTATGTTCATGATTGGTATCATTCATCAGGAGTGAGTCTATTGTGTTTATTGGTGAACTCCGGATTCGGTTGACCTTTCTCTAGAGTGGAGACGGTGGTATGTATTGTTGTCAGCTTGTGTAGCATCACATTCGATATGGGGCTACAGTAAGTAGTATAAAACAGAATAAGACTTTTAATATCTTCTTCTGTAACGGCACTTGATGCCCATACAGTGGAGAGACTGTGACAATATTGGGAACCAGCCAGAATCTTTAACATATCACGCCCGGCTCTCATGACTATGTTTAAGTAAGAAAACAGTTTATACAATATATCTGGCAGTCGTATATTGTTGAGAAATGGTAGACTATCAAATCTTTCTGCTGGTACTTGCCGTTGAAAAACACTCTCTACCTGTCTAGTGCAGATATCATCCGATGGGTGTAGTGTAATAGTACCATGAATCGTGCTTTCAAATGCCACCACTTTGGTACTTGAACCGCACTTGTGAGTCTTTGCAAGAAAACACAACCCCAGTGTGATAAAAATGCATGACTAGCAAGTTGTCTATGCAGATCTCTCGTATCATACTGTATCGTAAATATCTCACCATAGAAGTAGACCAATATGGAGACGAACAATTTACCCTGTAGAGGGGTACCAATTTACTGTTGCGATAATCTCTCCGGGAATTACTCCGTGATGACTGTTAAATAACCAAGAATTACAGCTATAGCTAGTTCTCGTAAAATGTTTTCTTGCGGATGCTTTCTTACGGAATACGCGAATAATAAGACCCAGTGTAGCACGACTCAGTCATTAGAACTTGGGATATCAGAAGACACCCCGCATCGACAATCCAGCTCTCGTGTTAGAACCTCACTACCGACCTCGTTTCTGATATAACGATCCGAACGACTCATTTCTGTTCGGATTTCTCGGTTTGATATAGCCGTAAAGCGCACGGTGTATCTGTCAAAAAGACCCTTAATTGGTCCATCGTGAGTTTGTCTCTGATCACGAGCGGCTGTTCTCACGTGCGAGGATCACTCGAGGTGTATATAGCTTACAGACTGCAGGACACCATTACCAGTTTCACTCAGAACCATATTTATCCCATCAAGAAGTAATCATGGGCAGTACAGGTCAGAGCACTCGAACTTGGTGGAAAGAGAGCTCGGTATATCAAATATACCCTGCGTCTTACCAAGACTCGACGGGTTCCGGTGTTGGTGATCTGAAGGGTATCATCTCTCGAGCTGACTACCTCAAGGACTTGGGAGTTGATATCGTATGGCTTTCACCCATCTTCAAGAGCCCCCAGGTCGACATGGTTTGTCGCCCCTTGAGATGCCATATCCATTCATACTGATATTAGGACAGGGGTACGACATCAGCGACTATTATACCGTTGATCCTCCATATGGCGACGTCTCAGATGTCGATGTTCTCAAAGACAAGCTTCATGAGCGAGGAATGAAACTTGTTCTCGACCTAGTCATGAACCACACCAGCGACCAGCATGAGTGGTTCAAGGAATCTCGCAAGTCCAAGGACAACCCCTACAGAAACTGGTATATCTGGAAGCCTGCAAAGTACGATGCAGATGGAAATAGACACCCCCCCAACAACTGGGATGCTCACTTCCAAGGTAAGTGCACCCTCATCTAGACCTGTGGCCATAAGAACTCACCCATCACAGGAAGTGCCTGGGAGTACGACGAGACCACAGATGAGTACTATCTCTGCCTCTTCTGCAAGCAGCAGCCAGACCTCAACTGGGAGAACCCAGTGGTCAGAAAGCAGGTCCATCAAGTCATGCGCTTCTGGCTCGACCGAGGCGTCGATGGTTTCCGTATGGACGTCATCAACTTTGTCAGCAAGGACCAAGCATTCCCCGACTCAGAAAAGACCGTTCTCCGCGGAACAGAGTACTATGCATGTGGTCCCAGATGCCACGAGTTCCTCAAGGAAATCGGTAGTATTCTCCAGGAATACGATGCTTTTAGCGTGGGGGAGATGCCTTGCGTTCACGACGAGCGTGAGTTGATCAAGGCTGTACGTGGTGACCGAGGAGAGCTTAGCATGATCTTCCATTTCGAGCTGTAAGTCGATCTTTGTCTTGCCTGTCCTTTGTGAGTAGTGAGCTGAGAAAAATTAGGATGGATCTCGACCATGGTATCGAAGGCAAGTTCACGCCTAGATCCTGGAAACTCTCTGAGCTGAAAGCCACAACCCTCAAGTGGCAGAAGTTCATGTACGACAACGAAGGCTGGAACGCGCTGTACCTGGAGAACCACGACCAACCACGAGCAGTCAGCCGCTTTGTCCATGACGATCCCGATTATCGTGTTGCCAGCGCGAAACTGATCGCACTCTTCCTCGGTTTCCAGTCAGGCACACCCTTCATCTACCAAGGCCAGGAGATTGGCATGACCAACGTGCCTAAGGATTGGGACTTGGAAGAATACAAGGACCTTGATTGTCTCAACCATTGGGAGTAAGTAAAACAGCACCCATGTGTCAGTATGTACTAATAGCCCCTACAGGCTTCACAAGAATGATGATGCTGCCACCCAAGCGGCCTACAAGGTTGAGTATCAAAAGAAGTCCCGTGATAACGCTCGTACTCCCATGCAGTGGGATGCGAGTCCAAACGCAGGCTTCACCACTGCTGATGCCAAACCCTGGATGCGCGTCAACGATAACTATACCGACATCAACGCTGCTTCACAGACATCAGACCCCAACTCTGTGTACAGCTGTTATCGCCAGGTGCTTCAGAAGCGCAAGGAACATATGGACATTTTCGTCTATGGTAACTTCCAACTCGTGGATGAATCCAACAACAAAGTCTTTGCGTACTCACGATGGGCTGATAATGGGGAAACTGCTCTCATCGTGTGCAACTTCTCGGCGGATTCTGTCGCATGGAAGTTACCTGGCGAGGCTCGAGAGGTGCTAACTAGTCCGGCGGGAAGGACACTTGATGATTTGAACAGTGGTGAGATCAAGCTGGCACCCTGTGAGTCTTTCGCCGTCCTCTTAAAGTAAGGAGAGTTAGTTTGTAGTCATGTTATATAGTTGTACTGCATGGGAATATCAGTGCAGGCGAGAAATTGTACAACCAAAGAATATGTCCTGCATCCGTCATCTCATAAACATGAATTGCCTATGCATATGCCAAAGTAGAAGCAAGACGAAGTGCATTCTCATTACCCAGCGGTTGATATCGGCTGAGTATCTATTCATACAGGATACATAAACCACTCCTTGTCTCGCTCTATTCTTGTAGATTTGTCCGTAACGCCGACGCTCTAATCCTGTCGTCCCTTTAGTAATCGCTTGGTAACCTTGTCCTTCTCGATAATGTAAACATGGGCACCCCAGCCGGAAAGAGCATCACGGTCAACGGCGTTGAGCAAAGACTGGGAGATGGTCTCGAAGAGAGCATCGGGCTCCTGCAAAGGGGACTATTAGCATTTCAACCTTAGACAATGGGATATCCAAGCCAGTCTGCACATAGCTTCTGGTTTGGACCATCCAAGTACGCACCAGATCGGGCTCCCAGAGACCCTCACACATGCCAAAGAGCTGCTCTGAAGCAGTACCAGAGACAATAAAGTCCTTGGCAAAATCGATGCAGCCAATACTGTCGAAGCCGCAGATAAAAGGCTTGCCGGTCTTGGGGTCTAAGCCAGCGACAACGGGAGACACGAAGTAAGGACCAAAACGGCGCTCGTAGAGGGATGAAGAGACGAGGTTGGCAAATGTACGAGGTGCGATATCGCGCTCCTCACGCAGGCGGTACATGTTGACCTTGTAGCGGAAAAGGTCGCTCACGGTGTTCACGTCGGTGGCCAAGCCAGTCAGACCGAGGAATACATCGCCGTACTGGAAGATCTTGGGAAAGTCGTTGGAAACGGTAAGGGCCTGGAGGCCAAGGCGAAGATCGCATGCGATGGCGACACAGTCCTTGCCAACCATGGCGACACAGGCACCGCCGTCTGTGAGGGAGGGGAGGTTAGCTTTGTATGATCATTGGTATGACGACGAGCGGTCGAGACGAACTTATCGAGAAGGGGGACGACTGTTTATCAAATCGAGACAATTAGCTTCCGGACGTAATAGCAACTGGTGAGACCATTGTTGACATACCATGATGGCTTCTTAAAAGTGAATAGGTAGATGCGAGGTCGGATAGTCGACGTCAACCAGCGACCGTCTTATCGAGAGGAAGCCAAAGACGGGTGCAAGCGAGGGATCGTTATATGAAGCCAAGTGTTCGGCTGTGGCTAATTCGTATCGTATGGTATCGTCGCGTCGGTGGGTTGTCGGGGAGCAGTTGACGTGGAGTAGATGGAATGCAAGATGGATGGTTGAAGCTCCCGTCACTGAACTGGAGCTACAGAAGGTGCAGTGCAATGAGGTTGCGTTGCTGCTATGGAAGGTACGTACAGGCGGGCTCGCAAGGCAAACACGGTCTGGCGCGGCCGGGACCTTAGAAGCAGCTCAGTGAGGTGGAGGTCCACGTTGGCTAAAGCAGCCTGCGAGCTGTGGCGTCCGAGGCTCAGCAGATAGCTCAGAGTGTTAGGTAAGCTCATAGTCAAAAGAACACCAGAGTATGATCTCATCTATTTACCTATGGCTAGGTAGTTATAAGGACGCACGAGGGTAAGAGATAAACATAGTTGATGCTGTGATTCACAGTCTTTACAACATAACTATTGTGAGATCAGTACAACATGTTGAAAAAGTGGCTGAAAACTCGGCGCTTGATACTGCTCGACCTACCTTAATTAGAACTCAATGCCCTGTAATTTAGTAGTAAGGTAAGTTAGTAGTTTTACTTCTTCAGTTGATAGGTAACGGATTCGAGATTCTCGTCCCATAGAAGCTTCTAGTGTCCATATCATAAGCCTAAAAGGAAACGTCTGTTCCATGATAATTGCCGAATCATTCACACACGCGGCTGCCTACTTGAGTGGCCCAACCTACAGTAACAACCTCAACTAGGTGCCCGCGGATTCAGCTCAAGCCCCTACGTCGTAACCCCGCCGTGACCACACTTTCGTCCTTATTAGCTGCCTGCTTACATCACCGCCGACCAAGCTCAACCTCCTCGCGATCATCTTTAAACGAATAGTTCACAACGTTCTCGGTTTCACAAATAAACTTTGCATCGTTATTTCATACCGGGCTCTACTTGTATCATGGCGACCAACGTCGTTGTGATAGCGTCCGACTTGCGGCGAGCTACTATTAAAGTCACCCCGGGAACCTACTTGATTGATGTATTGGAGGAAGCATGTCGAAGGCTCAATCTCTCCAGTGACAAGTATCTCGTCAAGTGAGTCCATCAGCCTCTTGATATTTCCTGCGGCTAAATACTGACAACGCATTCTTTCAGACACCGGCAAAAAACAGTCGATCTCTCCGTCCCTTTTCGTACTTCTGGTCTAGGTCCTGGCGCAAAGCTCGAGCTTGTGCAGAAGTCAAAAACACCCTCCGCCATTCAGGTCGCCCTTCAAGTTCCCCCTCCCGAGGGTCGCGAAATACCAGGAGGAAGGCTGATTCAAAAGTTCCCCAGCGACCTGACCATATGGAAGGTTCTACGGCAATTCGAGAGTGGCGAGGCGAGCAATGGGAAGAACATCAATATCACTGCTCGTGGCGTTGCATGTATGGAAAACAGCTCGGGAAGCGGCAGCGGGCAATTGCATTACGAAACACCCGTGTTGAACATCATGGGTAGAGAACTCTCATCTTTCACGGACTTCCAGAAGACACTGTCACAACTCGGATACAACTCTGGAAGTGTTTTAATCAGGTTGACCTACCGCCAGACGGACAAGACACTGTACGATGCTATGACGGAAATTAGCCAATTCTTCAAGGATACAGATGAAGAAGAACAGAAGGAGGAGGCACCAGCAGCAGTGGCCGAGCCTGTGTCAACGGAAGAAATGGAAAAACAGGAAGAGCAAGCACCACAAGAGATAACCGATTCAAAAACGACGGATGTTCAGACAGAGCAGTCTCTGGGAGCGGTTTCCGTTCAACAGGAGGAGGAGGGACCCGAGACTGTTGCAGAAGACAAGATGGAAATCGACTCGTCTGAATCGAATGATCCGCTGGCACCTGTCAACGTTTTCCTGGCGCCTTCAGGGTCAACGCCCGCAGCAGCTTTGGCTCCCGCTACTGACACGGACTTTGCTCCTACCATTGCGCATGCGCAACTGCACCAAGCTCGATTACAGGAGAACTCGAAAAACAGACGACTGCTTTCAGATAAGGAATTAGAAGAGAAGGCTGCTGCGGAAGCCGCCAAGATCAACGCCATCAAGTCCATTCTTGTCAAGGTCAGATTCCCAGACAACACCAGTAGTGATTGGCAAGTGAGCCCAGCACATACTGGACAGTTCCTGTACGACGCTGTTCGACATGTCATGGCCCACAACGACCAGCCCTTCCATCTAGTCCTTCCCGGAACCAAAATCGTGATCAAGGACGACCCCAGCTCCGACAATGGACTAATCAAGGCCTATAAAATGTCTGGAAGAACTCTTATCAACTTGGTATGGGATGATGCGGTGCCATTAGCTGTGAGGAAGGAACCTTTCCTCAAGGCCAATGTCGCTCAACAGGGTCAACAAGTCAAGGTCCCCGAGCCTGTAACTCCTAATGAAAAGGACGAGGAGGTGCCTGTTGCTCGGCCAGCGCAGACAGAAAAGGACGAAGGATCGGGAGAGAAGATTGCGAAGAAAATACCCAAGTGGCTCAAACTGGGAAAGAAATAGGCGGTCACTACTTGGGTTAAAGGTTATGGGAGAAATATTAGATATGCATTAATGATCACAGGCGGCGTTGGTAGTACCATAGTAAGTCTTGAATTATAGTCAGCGTATGCAAGCGGAACACACAACTATCGTTAGAACCATATGCATGAATAACAGACTTCACTTTGAAATAATCAATGAGCCGTCACAATGTAAACTGATGGGAGGATGGCTTAATCATTACGCCATAAATTGCTTGAAAGTGTTGGTATTCCGGTGAGCCGCAGCTTCCCTGCCACGGAGCATCAAAGCCGTTGATTTTTTAATCGATCATATCGTGACCACGCCAATCCATGCGAACCCCATTCGGTGCCAGATTCCCAGAAATCAGATTAAACGATTTAGTGACCAGCACGGCGAGACTCAGCGATAACACGCTGGAGCTCGTCGACCTTGGCCTTGGCACGTCCGAAGGTACCGAGCTGTAACGTAAGTTAGTATGTGTATCGTGGGAGGTTTCGGTGTTGGTGGTGCGAATCGACGTACTCTCTTCTTGGCGAGCTTGCGGGCACGCTTGTCCTTGGAGTTGCGGAGCAACTCGATGACTCGGCGCTCGTAGGGGGCGAGACTGTGAAGAACAAAGGTTAGCAAACTCCAGTCTCAAATTCAATGTAGTTCCTCCACATCTATCAGAGCCGAGAGCGAGTAGAGACTCAGATAGCCACACCAGCATAAGTGACCAACGCCCAGGCGGTTTGTCTGTTGCATATCCGTTCTCCAACTCGACTCCCTCTCCACATTCTTCAATGTGGAATTCATGTACTAACCCGGCAACCTCCTTGACGATTTCGCGGACGAAAGCGGTGCGCTTGCTCAGGTGACCCTTGGTTCGGGAGACACGGGGCTTGACGACACGGGGAGTGGTTTTCTGTAATATCGGCGACAAATGTCAGCGTCCATCGTCTGCTAGTTGGATTTCGTCGCGCCGTCATCCGTCGCGAAGGCGAAGCAGAGATCCTCCACGAGGTGAGACTGCGACAGGAAGACGTACGTGGCCCTTGTTGAGGCCAACGGCCAGACCGGACTTCGCGGGGGTATCAGCGGCCATTGTTGCTGGATGGGTTAGTCGAAGGGTTGATCGAGGATATTTCCAACACGAGAGGGATCACAAAAAGATGGAGGGGAGTAAAAGTTTTGCGTAGTTTCTTCAGATCTGTGGGTCACGTGCTGAAGGGTAAACGAATTTTTTCCATTGTGCGATGGAGCTGTGGCTGGCTCAACTGGTGGGGCGCCGAGTGTGGCGCACATACCTTCTAAGGTAGTAAGATAACCTCAAGATAACCTAGGGATGCGATAGATCTAGAAGGAAGAACTTCATGCCCACCATCAACTCATATATGGTTTTCTTCTCTTCCTTCGCGAGACCACTTAGAGGCATGATCTAATTAGAAGAAGCCCATTTTTGGAACAAACTCTGTGCTGTTCTTAACTGCTGATAAATGCTACTGCTGTCATGAGTATGATTCACTTTTTAAAGCCTGAGATACCCGTATTCAATTGTACATCAACGCATTGATGCAGACAACAAGTTACTTTGAGAGATGGATTATTAGTCTGCAGTAAGGTAACCTGCCAGGCCTGCCTCCCGCTAACATTACTTGGCTACCTCCCAACCTCTCAGACCTTAATCTGGGAGATCACTTAAGGGTATGATTCAATGCGCATTACGATCGACAACCAAGTCTCTAAGGGTGCATCTCACAATTCCATGTCTACTCACCCAAAATGCGCAATACGCACCTCTAGACTTTTATCGATGATCGCTTCTCAGTCCAATCGATTCGCATGACGACACCTCGTTTCTATTCTTGTAGCACTCGACGGGAATAGCATCGTTATACTCCATTTGTAGCCAACAGACGACTAAACGCCGAGATGCTGGTAAACATGCGCTGTCCATACAGAGGATGAACCCACATTTAAACCTCCGACCCAGCAAACATGAAACATGATCGGCATCCAATTAACAGCACTGCCTACTGCCGGATCCTCGCCTCTGATCCGTCAACTCTATGTCTGTTAACGGACTCAGGAAGATCGGCAGGTGAAATCGCATTACACGAAGGGGCTGAAAGGGAAAGCAGGCCCGTTTTAATGATATCTTAGGCCGCGTGTTCGGTAAGGCAAGGAGAAACCAGAGAAACTACCACGACTCTGACGTCGTCGTCTCCATATAGCTTACTCGAAAGGTTTATAACTAGTCATGCCTCGGCTGGGAAATCTATCATTTTCTCTAAACCATATCTCACCACCTACTCAATAACCTTATCGTATTTACTCCTCTATTTCCTCATACCCTGCTATCAAATATTACACAAGACCAATACTTTCAAAATGCATCTCGGACTCGTTATTCTCTCTGCTCTGCCTACTACCTGGGCCGCCCACGCCTATGCAGTCCCTCAGAGCCTGTCACTCTTAGAAAGCAGCGCCGAGGACAATGGCTGCACACTTCCTGACACCTACCATATCCGTGATTTCAGGGCAGAGTCCAAGGATGGTGGCAAAACTCTCACTGGTTTCGACTTTACCTTCTTGGACGAAGACACAGATTTGACAACTCCTTGCCACAAGAACTCTTCCTCAAAACCCATCACCGGGATGGGTACCGACCGATTCGCGTGTGATGACCGCGCTGTCGAGTTTCTGTGGGACAGCGACTATCAAAAGCTCTGGATGATGGAGAAGGTTTGCAGCCAAGAGGATGGGTAAGTACTCCCGATACATAAGTTGAAGATTGCTTGATTATTGACAATTGATTGTATAGAAGCCTACCATATGAGGCCAGCGGTAGCGTTATGCTCCCTCTCAAGTGTGCTAGGACCGGCAGTTGCACAACAAACCAAACAGACCATAAGTCGGGTTTCACTAGTCTCCAGCCATCCAGACAGCCTCCAGTCTAGATGTTTCGATTTGTACGATATGGGATCTTGTGATCGTGGAAATTATGATATGCAAGACTGCAGATTAGTAGTCAGGTGTTATACCCACAACTCATTCACCTGTCTTTGTGAGCTTGACGGAAATTCCAGCTGGGTTCTGCGATTGATTCAAGGATTGAAAGAATAATGTCTTTTTGATGATAGAATAGAAATAGAATATTTCAACATTTAATTCCTGACTCAAAATACGACATTCCACGGTACTGTACATACCGTAGGTAAACAGCCCGTAAGACTAAATATACAGGAGCCATCATGGAAAGGAAAGGTCCATCCAACTGCCGCCTGCCAGGTACTAAAGCGGGCCTAAGGTAGAGAATCCGGGGTAGGACAGGCTCATTCAGCCACTCATAGCCCCTCGTTTCTCGGGAAAGGCGAGAAAAGAATGCTACCTCTGCATTACTGGTCATTTAGTAGGCTAATCAGGTACTGCTTATCACGGCCAAAGAGGGTATGACCTCAACAGTTTGGGGCCCATCGCTCACGAGACCTGTCAACCTTGATCTTGACGTCTTCACTTGATCAATTACAGATCCCATCGTCACTGCCTTCATTGGGAGCTAAAATCAGATTTCTCCCCAACAAAAACAATAGCCTCTATTATGCATAAGTTCCTCGCTGTTGTTCTTTCTTCTTCTAATGCGGACTACTATACTTATGAACGACTGACCTGTTGTGAAGCTTGAATCCATTTCTCTCAGCATTCTCGAAGCACGGTACATCTCTGGGAACGCGTCTACAACTGGTCTCAGTTCTATAAGCTCACCAAATCTCAATCAGTTATGCGGCTCAAACTGGCGGATTCGTTGAGCCTTTTCATCGTTCAGCTCATCCTCGTCACCTCGGGTCTCGCTCTCAATAGTCCTCGATCGTCACCACAAAAACACAGTTCTGACACAAACACACCGCCACCAAATGGCGTTTCAGTATCCTTCTTCGCGACTCTAGAGCGTCTATCACGACTTGTAGATATCGCCTATTGCATCGGCACAACGGGAGTGAGAAAACCATTCGACTGTGTGTCACGATGCAACGACTTCCCTAGTCTGTCTCTCGTCAACACATGGAACACTGGCCCTTTGCTAAGCGACAGCTGTGGATATATTGCCGTAGACCATGGCGTGACGCAGCATGGTGATAACAACGGCTTGACCGCCGGTGAGCCTGCTATCGTGGTAGCCTTCCGTGGGACCTACAGCATTGCCAATACGATTGTCGACTTGAGCACTGTCCCTCAGGAGTATGTACCATATCCTTCCCCTGATCATGGTGGAAGTGAACCTCCCGACGAACCCGAACATACATGTACGAATTGTACTGTTCATATGGGCTTTCTCC
This sequence comes from Fusarium transvaalense, assembly GCA_013623685.1. Classification (NCBI taxonomy): domain Eukaryota; kingdom Fungi; phylum Ascomycota; class Sordariomycetes; order Hypocreales; family Nectriaceae; genus Fusarium; species Fusarium transvaalense. The sequence continues at coordinate 128,644 of JABFFG010000067.1, forward strand.
AGTCATGGAAGAATACTCGGCGGTTTATTCTTCCACAACTGAGACAGCTAAGATTACAGTATCCCTCCTATCCGATTCAGCTCGTTGGGCACAGCCTAGGAGGCTCTGTTGCTTGTCTTGCTGCACTAGAACTCAAGGTATCGCTAGGATGGGAAAATGTTATAGTCACCACGTTCGGCGAGCCACGCGTCGGAAACGAAGGTCTGGCCCGCTTCGTGGATGAAGTATTTCATCTAGATGATGAAAAGAACCTGGAAGGGCGCGAATTCAGGCGAGTAACTCACAAAGATGATCCCGTACCTCTTCTGCCTCTGGGCGAATGGGGTTACAAGTCACACGCAGGCGAGGTATACATTGCCAAGCAGGAGTTGACCCCTTCCGAGTCTGATATCTACATGTGTATTGGTGACGATGACCCGATGTGTATAGCAGGGGCAGATGATTCGTTGTGGATGACTATCCGCCGGCTGTTTCACGTCAAGAACCTTTTGACGGCCTCGGACAAGCTGGCGGAGCTGAATGGGTTCCCCTCGAGATTCAAGATGTGGCAGCTCTTATTTGCGCACCGGGACTATTTCTGGAGATTGGGTCTTTGTGTACCCGGAGGAGATCCCGCAGATTGGGGCCGAGGGCGATATCAAGGTCCAGGCACAGATACTGAGGAACTGTGATTTTGCCTGGCGTTTATAGATTGGGGAAAAGCCTCGTGTTCTGTATCTTTCATGTATTAGGAAGTTCAACTTGGCAGCAAGCGACTAGTGTTTATCAATAGGGATATTTCGTTTTTGACATGTTTGTAAGTGTGGATTGGTCTATCACCAACTGAAAGGCGTCACGGCCACAGTAAATTCCAACTTGGCTGAGTTTATATATCAGGCTGGTACATATCAACATTGGCTCTTGCTCGGAATGGATGCGGTATCCTGCGATTCTCTAGCTGCCAACTCACGGTCCCGCCGGCCACTCCCGCAGCGACCACGGGCTAGACCGAACGGAAAGCTCCACAAGACAAGTTAATATGTCAGGTAAAGACAGGGTCATTCAAGGTTAGCTAACTAGGTCAAGTGATCATGGAGGGCATTCGTATTGGAGGAGTCTTTTTATGAAAATATGAAAATGAATAGAAGGATGGGGGCTATTTTCAAGCAGGATATCGTGTGCAAACTTGGCTTGGTGTGCCACACGCAATCTACTCCAACATCCAACCACGCACTTCACATTGTATATCCATAGAGTCAGCAGCAAGGTCAATCTACATAACTTGTACGGTACTTTGAGGCAAACTTGGTTCCGCCTTTGGTGGAACGTAGGCTTCGGTTGATTGCAGATGGGTCCGTGGGGTCAAAATAAGAGTCATTCTGTCAGTAAGTAATAAGGGGTTGCCCATGATGATGAGCGAACTGCACTACTTTACTGCCTCGACAAACTGCTCCAGGTTGTTAGAAGAAGGGTCCATCAGCTAGTAACTGAGTCGCCAGGTTAACTGACAGCTAGTCCATGAAACGAGCTAGGATATCGTCGAACTAGAACGAGATAAAAGAGTTCCCGCATCCAGGCTCATGGGTTTCTCGAAGCTTGCGGTATGGGATGGGTTGCATTTACAAGCGGAATGAGTATCCATCTTGAATCAACATACAGGGATTGTTCCGTTGATAACAAGATGGGATGAGCAGATCTCGAGATTTGATAGCGCACTGGTATAGGTAGCGTAGCCGCTGCCGCTATAGCGATTGACAAGTTATGGCATTGCCTGTACATTACACGAGCCTGAATTGGAGAAAAAAATTGCTTGAAATGAGGACTGTGGTAAGCTTGTTTCGAGTTTCAGCGAGCGGGTTGACCATGAACCTGATACCAATATCGTAACAGCCGTCTCAGAGTCAGGGTCGAGGACAGAAAGATTAACTTCAAAGTCACTATGTTGTCTAGCTGGTTGGGCTGAGTGAGTCCCGTAAACGCTGGAGTGGGCGGCTAATATCATTACAAGGCGGACGAGCCCAGCCTAGGAAATGAGTTCATCTCACCCTCGCTCAGAACTCGCCTTGTCTCTAAGAGTTTTATGAGTGTGAAAAGGCGTCTGAATGGTAGGTTCCCATTTGCAGTCTAAAGCGCTCTCGGGTCTCAGTCTTGATTCGTTGTGAGACACGAATTGCCGTGTGGCAGGCATAGATAACCAAAACAGGGTATGGATAAATGAATGAATGAATTTGAATGGCTCTCCTAAGCCCCAACGAGGCTGACTTGAGGGGATCCTATCTAATGCAGAGCAGAGGGCAGAAAACAGTCCATTGAGTACAGACCAGCAATAGACTCTGCCTCAGCTGGTTTTAGTTTGTACGTGCGTTATGGCTAAAGCACTGTCTGTGGATGTGAATCATATGTAAAGGGGTCTCGATCACAACGGAATTATGTAGGGATTGACGGGACATGACGTGCCAGGACCATCAAGATCAAGGCTGACTGGGCTGGGTTTGTTCTGTTTGTACTGGTGCAATAGAAGAGGGGTGAAGGAAATGGAAGATTTGCGTGTCGTCACCTATTTTTTCTTAATTTTTTTTTTCGCGCTCACGTGGCTCGTTTTCATTGTTTACATTACATCCATCCATTCCATGGTCGCTGAGTACCTGCCTTGATGGAGAGCCTGTAATTTTCTTGTGTTAGTTAGTAGGCAGACTCTTGGATTGAGGGTGCAATTTAGATGAGGCGGGCAGCTATATTGCCCATCTTTCCATCTGAACTTTTCAACGGGGATGTGTTCCGCTTAACGGGGAGATTCTGTAGCTTCCCCCTTTTTTCCCCCCTTCTTGTCTCTTTTTCTTACTTTTTAAACAGTGTCGGTAACGTTGAATATGAAAGCGGTGACTGGGTTCCATGTGAGAGATGCACTAAGTTTACCCGACCTACCTTACCTTAAGAGTATGGACTGAGGTGCACTGCACTTTAGAGAGAAGCGGGCGGTGTCAAGGTACCTAGTCCGGTGAGAAAAAAGAAATCAACAGCCCACACGCAGGCGACCAGGGCCTACCTGAGCTTGTGCTGTCCATGCCCGCTGTGATGTGCTGTTATTAGCGATGTTAACGCCCAAAGAATTGGCGAGCTGTGGGCGTAGGTTGGCGCCTAGGCTGCCGAAATTCAATGCCCGCCCGCCTAGCAGACGGTACCTACTAACCTGCCCGCCTACCGTCCATACTGTGTGGCCTGCCTGTCGGGTCCATTTCTGGCTCTGAACGGGTGACCCCACCTCCGCAGCCCGCCCAGTCCCAGTCCCAGTCCCAGTCACTCTCTCGCTCTCTTAGTACCTTGCCTGAGATTACTGTCGCTGGTTACCTTCCATCTTGCTCCCTCTTCTGACCCCCCCAAATCTCAACCTCCAAAAATTCCCATCTTCTCACTCAACCTCGACTTTTAACTCTCTTTTCTGTTACGACCGCTTCCTATTTTCTATCAACCCAATACCCAACATCTTCCACAATGGCCACTGAGGTAAGTCGTCTTCCTGCTGCACCGTTCCCCCCTCTTGTTTGCAAAAGGGTCTCATGTCCTTTTCCTGCTCGGTCTGCTCCCACCGAAGCCCACACAACCCCTCAGTCGAAGCCCAACATGGACGGCATCAACACCATGAGTTTCCTCCTCGATAATTCCCGGTTCATGGCCTCCACCGTTTGGTCATGCAGCTCGCGATGCTCGTTGGGATCTCTCATTTGTTCCTTATATGGCGCTGACTGTCTATGCCCCCTGCTCATCTCCCACTATCCCTATCTCCCTAATCAATATTGTTTCGATGCTGACTCTTATGGTGTGATAGCGTGAAAGGTTTGTCTAGCTGTTCCCCGACCGCCTCTCCCGACCGCATCGGCGCTCGATAACTTGTCTGGCTCGTCGGGTATTCAGTCATCATGCCAGTACACCGTTTCGCTAACCTCGTACGTCTTCCCTCAATATAGCAAGACCTTCCTCGCCCGCCTCTGCGAGCAGGCTGAGCGCTACGATGAGATGGTCACCTACATGAAGGAGGTGGCCAAGCTGGGCGGAGAGCTCACCGTCGACGAGCGCAACCTTCTCAGCGTTGCCTACAAGAACGTTGTCGGTACTCGACGTGCCTCGTGGCGCATCATTTCCTCGATCGAGCAGAAGGAGGAATCTAAGGGATCCGACAAGCACGTTTCCACCATCAAGGACTACCGCAACAAGATCGAGACCGAGCTCGAGAAGGTCTGCCAGGATGTCCTCGACGTTTTGGACGACTTCCTCATCCCCAACGCTGCCACTGGCGAGTCCAAGGTCTTCTACCACAAGATGTGCGTTTTTATCTTCCCCGCCTCTGGCCTGAGGCCCCTCGTCTTCCGCCCTTTTTGTGCTCATGCACCAACCACTACACCCATTTCGACATATGCGTGGTTTTTTCCTGGGAGGAAAAAAAATTGCAACGCACCTCGAATTATTTGGGATCGAAGCTGACCGAGTTCATTTTCAATCTACAGGAAGGGTGACTACCACCGTTACCTCGCTGAGTTCGCCTCTGGCGAGAAGCGCAAGGGTGCTGCCACCGCTGCCCACGATGCTTACAAGGTAAGGCTAAATCCCCCCACCACAGTCACATGCCGCAAGATCCGGGCCCCTGGTGCCCCTCGCTGACAGTTATGCCCAACCACAGAGCGCCACCGATGTTGCTCAGACTGAGCTCACTCCTACTCACCCCATCCGTCTTGGTCTTGCCCTCAACTTCTCCGTCTTCTACTACGAGATCTTGAACTCCCCCGACCGTGCTTGCCACCTCGCCAAGCAGGCCTTCGACGATGCCATTGCCGAGCTCGACTCCCTGTCTGAGGAGTCTTACCGTGACAGCACCCTCATCATGCAGCTTCTCCGCGACAACCTTACCCTCTGGACCTCTTCCGACAGCGCCGAGGGCGAGGCTGCCGGTGCTGCTGATGCTCCCAAGAAGGAGGAGGGCGATGCTGCCAAGCCCGCCGAGCAGGCCGCTGAGGAGCCTGCGCCTGCTGCTGCCTCCTAAATCTATCAATAATCCCCCTCGATACCACATGCGTCTCGGCATATAGGAACCGAGACGTATTCTCGCCCCGGTTACACTTGTCTGCCCCTGGACACACGGATAGCTGGGACTGTCTTGGGCGGGCTGGATGATAGTACGAGGCTTCTTCTTTTTGCGCGGTGCGTTGCTTTTTTCATGGCGATGGAGAGGGAGGAATGAATCAATAAGGGTCTGGTTATGGCAAAGGGAAAGTGTTGCGGCGCGGAATCTTTCGTCTCGTTCGTCCGTCGGACTCTTGAAGAAAATCGACCGCCAACCTCTGATGATGATGACGGATCTTGTTTTTCTCTTTTTTACCTGGCAGATAAATCGCAAAGTTTCCCCCCCTTTCACCTTTTGTCCTTGGCCTATGTTGGGCACCTAGCATTTGTGTATCTCTCACTTCCCGTCTTGTTGTTCATTAAGAAAGTGGACAGGGCCTAGCCCATCCCCGATGGATCGCCACGAAGAAGGCTTTCTCATGTTTACTCTTTTTTTCCTCCTTGTCTCACGTCTTTTATGTCTTTTCGTTCCTGTCCGTCGGCCCATTATCAAACCGTGCACTGGTGAGAGAAGATGGAGATGAATTGTTCCCGTTGTTTCTAAAAAAAAAGACCACTTCCCCCGAAAGTCACACCCCTTACATTTTTGTTCACAGGTATCGAGAAGAGAGGCTGTTACAGTGTCTCGTGTGGCTTCTTTCATCCTGAGGCCTTTCCGAGGGTTCTCCCCCAGTGTCGTGTGTCCTTAAAGGCATATGCCTGGTTCCTTTACCGCCGACGTATCCAGTCTCGTCTTCTCTGACGAGTGTCTGGATCCAATTGGCGTTGATGGAATTAGCATGTCTCATTGCACAATCGTCGCATGTCACTCGTACCCAAGATTAGAAAGATTAGTTGCATGTGCGTGCTTGCGTACGCGCGTGGAACTGTCAGTTAAGGACATAAATTAATGAAGAATAAATGCTATATCATGACACATGTCGGCATGGCCCCGGCTTGCCTATTAAGAAGTATTACTGGCGCTCCGGGCCTTTCGTGGTTGAAGAAGGACATATTCGTCAAAGCGAGTGATGCACCAATCAACCAGGACGTCACCGTTCCTCGGTGCGGCGGTTGAGTAATCTTGCTGCCCGTGCCAGCCTTTCTTGCTTCTCTCTCAGGCCATTTCCTTGCTCGCTATCCCTCTCCAGTATGCCGCCCTCCTCGTCCATCGCGTCACCGCCCCTGTGCTCCCTGGTCTCGAGCCCACGGTACATAGCCGTGCGGCCATCAGGGGGTAGCTCGGCTGCGGCGGCAGCCATGTTGGCAGCAGTGCGTCTCTTGGGTCCGAAGCGCCAGCTGAGTCGCTTCCATAGGCTTCGTGGTCTAGAACCAGCTGGTGATGGGGGCGTAGCGAAAGATGTTTCCGGGTCGAGATCTGGTGTCGCGGCGGATGAAGATGATAGAGATGATGATAGAGACGGGGCCGTGGGGAGGTGGAGAGCGGAAGCGACTTCGGTTCGCCAGATATGGATGCGCTCTTGCTTCGCCGGAGGCATAAGGGGATTGATCCTGATCCGAGGATCTGTCATGCAGACCATGGTTGATTATGAGTTTGTTGAAACTTGTAATTGAGTATCGATGTTGCTCAGTAGGGTGAAGACTTCTTTTTGCCGTTGTCGCGTGTAAAAATAGGCGGCTGGTAGGAAGAAGCTGGATTATCACGCTGTAGGTGGTATCTTGTAATATGAGACCGAGACCAGTCGGATGGGGCCTTGGTGCTGATATTCAATGGTTTTGCTTTTTTGCTTTTCTTTTTCTCCCTTGGTGAAGATATAAAGTAAAATTGATGACCAAGATCTCAATTCCGGTTTTCATATGGACATGACAGTCTTTTGTTCGGCGTCGTCGAGCAAAATTCATCCGTGTACCAATGACTCGTGTAACCAGCAAGGGAATCACACTATGATCAATGGGTCCAAGCGTTTTTGTTTCCCGCCGATGGATATCTTGAAGAAACGAAGCCAAGAAATAAATAGGCTGACTGATACTGGACAACCTGGGGAACAAGGTGCCAAGAACAGACAAGAAGGAGGATTAGAAGAAGAAGAAAAAAAGCAAAGAGGAGTAAGTGGGATGATGGTTCCTTGTTGAAGAACAGAACAGAACGGAGAGGGGAGAAATTGCGATCAAGGTTTATGAGAGAAACAAGGTAACTCAGGTAGAGAAGGTAGGAACGATTTTCTCGGCTCGACAGTGGTTGGATTGGTGAGCTAATGGGACCACGGACCGGGGACGATCTCTCTTGGAAGGCGGGTTCTTGAGCGCGGGCCAGAGACGAACGACACGGTGAAGTGGAGTTTCTTTCGAAGAAGGGGGCAAGTAGAAGTAGTAGGTATTGAATGAATCGTGATGTTCGAGTCTCTTCTGATTTCCTATGAACAATTATGCTCCAACAGGGTATGTAGAGGAGCTGTATTCAATGTGTAGAGAGGAGGGAAAGGGAGGGAAGAGTGATTGAAAAAGGACGGCGAACAAGGATGTGATATGATTGATAAAGTGATCAGCATTGGTCTAGATCACTCAGGGTCAAGGTCTCGTGCTCACGACAGGGTGCGGTACTTACTTACATACATGTATTGTACTGCGCTTAATGTACCTACAGGAAGAGAGAACGGGAGGGCCTACCTCCTCTCCTGTATGTATCCGTACTTCAGCAGCCAATGCAATGCAATGCACACTCTCGGTACATGCATAACACAAGGCTTTTTCACCCAGAGAAACGTTAGTATCCATATCTACTCGAAGCACCTAATATGTGGATATCGGCAATATCCTATCCATACATATTATCAAAACGTTGAAGTTTCTCACTAAACTAGTGCTACCTTTCGGTTCAGCCCAGACTTAGTCTGAACTGTATCGGATGAGAATCCGAACTAATAATGATCCTGCCATTCAAGAGTCAGCAGAGTGAAGTAAGTAAGTATCTTGGAGTCCAATCCAAATTGACCCGTACCTACTCAAATCAACAGCGGCAAAAAAATCCAACAAAAATAAACCCCAGGCTTTGTGTAAAAATTGATTGGGGATTTAAGGTCCATTGTTCGGTTTGTTTGCGGGGCAACCAAAACTAAGGTCATGAGGCCTGGGCCAACCCAAAATCCCTCCATCTCGCCTCTCCAGGGTAACAGTAGTCTTACATCTCTTTTTCTATCCTAGTAACAGCGTATCAACTGCACATCACCCGACCGACATGCAGTTCTCTAAAAAGGGATCGAATAAATTGGTTGCATCTTAGCGATGGAAAAAATGGGTTAACCACGCCGCCAAGTTAATGCTACGGGCTCAAGCTTTGCGTGACCGACTCGTGGCTTCGCAAAAAGTGGTCATACTGATTCAGTTGTTGGCTCACATGTCCTGAAACAAACTCAACATGAGCACCGGAACATGGAAAATCCAGCATCAACCGGTGAAGGAATCTTTGAGATAACAGCTAGAATTTATTTCAACTTTTATGCCGTACCAATAGCCATATTCCTAATATCTAAGCACACCAAAACGCTCCAGTCAAACCGGCCCCAAACGCCTACGCATCCAAACACTCCTATACTAGCAATGCCACTCATCCTCTTATGCTCTTGTGCTTGGCTTCAAAGTTTCCCATCCTCCCACATCCTGGCCTTCGTCCAGCGAACCTAATAAATCAACAGACCCTCGTCCCCGGTGTTGACTTGACTGCGACAACTGCGGCTTAGGCTGCACCGGCGGCGCGGGTCGGCGCGATGGCACCCCACCCGTCATGCCACTGACTGGACTGGATGAATTGGGACCCGTTCCGTTCACCCCCTGCTTCGGTAGACCTACAGGTTTCCGTGCAGCGACTCCAGGGCCCTGTGATTGAGAACCTACCAGAGAGCCTCCGGTTTGAGCCCTTGAAGGCAAGGGTGGCCTAAAATCCTCATCAATGATGCTGTGACTCAGCCCTGGGCTCGAACTGGGTGATGTTGTCAAATGTGCCGGTTTCTTTGCTACTGGAGGTGCCGGTTTACCACCTTTGCTGTTCTGCGAGTACTGGGAAACGTGTGAGGCTGCTGATGCTGGCCTTAGAGGTGGCGGTAGTGGCTGCGGCTGTGTCTGCACTCTATTAAGACCAAACCCGGTGCTCGGTGCCACTCCTGACGTTCCTCGTCGAGGGGGTGGAGGTGGAGGCGGCGTCTCAACATGACCCATGGGAGTCTGGTCATCCATAAGGTTGATACGTCCCACCTTGGCAGGTAATGCTGATGGATCATACGGCGGAGGCAGCTTCCGAGGCTGGATGCTCGAGGTTGATGCCATGGAGTTGGGCAAGCTGACTTTTTCAAATGGCGAGCTTGACATGCTGGATAATGATGCCTTTGAAGATGACCTTGGGATAGAAATCCAGTCTGGTTCCTCTGTAACACCGAATGGATTCGAGGGGCGGTTGGGATTGAGCCCAACGGCCTGTCCATTCCTAGGCTTGGGCACAGGCACTGCAGCACGAGCAGGCTGTTTGTTATCGAGCCACCATTTCTGGCGATCTGAGCTCGCAGGAGGCAACCCGGGCTCGATAGAATCATAGCCGATGAGATCTTCATCATCGCTGTCCTCGCCAGTGCCGAGATGAGCGGTTGCATCCCCAACCTCAGCTTTTCGACGTTGATACAGCTCCTTGCTGATCGTTTCACGCAACTGTTCGTCGACAATGCTCACTCTACACTCAAACGCAGCATGAACGGGTCGATGATCAGAGAATTTGAGAGGTGCCGAGTTGTACAGCAATTGTCTCAGGTTGGACCCCTTCCGGAGAATACGATCCGTCCAGGCAGGAATGCGAGCTTTCTCACTAGATCTCAGTCAGCATACATGCGACGATACATGGGTTATGGGAGGCACATACGAGGTATCATAGTTGTCAGTCCCAATATCAAACTTGTACGTGGGCGGGAACGTAATTCGAGCTTCTGAATAGAATGGGAATGACAGCCCAGCTACCATCTGAAGATTGAGCTGATCATTCTCATACAGAGTCTCAAAGTCGCGTTTCTTCACGAGAGCTCGTGCAGTCTCCGAATTAAGACCAATGCGGTAGTTGAAGTCACCCAACCAGATCACAGCGTCTGTTTATGTTAGCACAATGCCATAATGCAATGAAAGGGGCAGCGAGGTGCGCTCACCATGGTCATCAATTCCACGATTCCTCTGGAAACGCAAACCGTGGTGGATCGTGGCGTAATCACGATTGCGTTCGTCGTAGTTAGAAAATCCAGCGGCCAAATGTGCCGTGACAAAACAGATATGAGTGTTGGCGTAGTCGAACCGAATTGCCACAGCACCCTTGTTTCCAGCCATGCCCGACATACCCGTCTTCTTTACGCTGCCCTCGACGTTCTTAATGTTGGCTAGACTAGGCGTCTTGACAAAGATGCATAGTGCCGCTCCGACAAGCTGCCCACTTCGTAGCAACACATATCTCTCGCCTCCTAGTCTCTTCTGCCGCTCGTTGAGGTTACGCTTTACAGCTTGTTCCCACAAGTTCTTCCGCGATGGATCGCTGTTCATGATCTGCTGAGGACTGAGTTCGACGATCTCCTGAAATCCAACCACAAAAATATCTGGCTGGGCGTTACCGAGGCTCTCCGGGAATAACCAAGGACCGAGATCATCGTCAACACCTTCAGTACGCCCGTTGAGATTGAAAGTGCCAACCCATATGGTGATGCTGTTGAAAGAGGTGAATTCACCACTCCTCTTGGCTAGCTCCGATGACACAAAGTCACTGATGGGATCGAACAGAAGAACTGGCGCTTGCCCAACAAGGCGACCCAGAAGCATGTCAATAGTGATCTGGCGAGAAGGATCGAGAAAGTTGTTGTGGTAGATGCGCTGTACAGATTTGCGTACGTCAGCGACAGCTCCAGCGAGTGACATCTTGCCATGGCGTGTAAATGACGACTTGAGAGCGCCTGTACCGGCGTAGGTTTTGGACAAGGAATCGCCATTATCTGCCCAGAGACTGGAATGTCTCATCCAGAAGTCGGACGCAGCGTATTCACCTCGGTGTCCCAGGAAAGCCTCAACCGCCATTTGTGAAATCATTGTCTGTATAAGATTGGTTCGATCGAGACAGTCAAGACAGTTGGTTCGGAAGACACCCTCCTGTTGAAGTACGACCACCATACTCGCATGCCCAGAGCCATCTTGATCATAACTTGGCTCATTTGTCTCCTCTGCAAGAAAGTATGCAAACCCATCAGTGGAGCCTTCAATGTAGCGACGAATATCCCGAGCGGCCTCGTATCCGGCAGGTCCCTTTGTCTCGGCGTGGAAGTCGTAATTTGTCTCACGCAAAAGGGCGTGGTCCGAAGATCCATTTTGTCCTGCGCGGCTCAAAGGACAATGCCTGATGCCATTGTGGTAAAGGTTACTGAGCTCGACCTCACCCGGCTTAGTCTCACTAAGAAGGTTGATGACATGAACTGCTCCGTAGGATTGCTCAAGCTCCTCAAAGTGTTTGTTGAAAGCAGGCTGTGTCCCGTCAGGAGATCTGGTAACTGTGATCTTCTGGCGACCTGGAATAAGGTCGGCCGCCTGCTCCCAAAACACTGGAACCGACCCACGCACTTGAGCATACGAAAACATTGTCCCTGCTGGGCTCCAGAAAGTGGTTTCAGTTTCGACAAAGTTAGCTACATGTCCATCATCGTCGATGCCTCGTGAATTGAAGCGAGTCCCAGCTCTGCGACAAGACAGCCGCGATATGAGAGTCATAAAAGAAGGCATCCCTGACTTGACGTTCTTCAGGGGCGAAGAGCTTAAGGGGATGGTCATTGTCTTGCAAAACCCACGGATTGCTGAAGTAAGTATCCGTGACGAATCAAGAGACGCTCGTTCATGTGGCATGAGTCGAGAACGAAACTGCACAAGTGGACTAATCATGAATGAGTTCCAGAGGAACCCATCATCGAAATTGTCAATCTCAAAAGAGTTCGAATTGATCGGTCTGCCATTCGTCAGTAGGGTTCCATCGGAAGTGTTATAGCAACGAACCTATCTTGGAGTCGGTTTGTCAGGTCGAAATCTGTACTGTAGTAAAAGGTTCCGTTGCTGAGTAGGTTGCGCAACTCATGGCAAGGATGCTCCATGGCCACCTCCCTTCGACCAAGACCTTGGCCATAAGGACCGGACTGCACCGATGCACTATCCGAAAACTCGGGATCCAGCGATTCGAGAGGAACAACATCGTCATAGTCTGCGCTGCTTAGGCAGTAGAATGCGACTCCGCCTATGCGTTCTACCGTCTCACCAGGTCTTAGGGTGGCAGCGCGTGTCGCATGTGTAATGATGGATAGGAAGACCTCGCTGTTGACGGTGATCAAACCTAATGTCCCATAAATCGGCCGATGAGTTAGACGACGATAGTCTTGTAGTAGGTTTTTGGAAACAGGTGCGAATTCAACCATGCATTTCGATACCAGAGTCTCGCCGACGTTCCCGCGGGGTCTTGTAGTCGCAGCTAAGGATGTAAGCGAGCCGTTCGCGATGGCTTCACTGGTGGACGTGGTATATCGAAATATTAGGGTATGAGAGGACGATACGATGGCGATGGATCGGTGAGGATAGTCGCGAATATAGAGCTCGCATGACTTTTCGGGAGAGGGAGCCTGAGAAGACCAGGCTGCCGAAGGATGTTCCATTATGTATATGAGGATAGGGACAGATAAATTCAGGGTTCAGCGTGTCCAGAGCAGCGATTGCGGAAAAGATTCAAAGCAGCACTTGTCCCATGATCAATTGAATGCTCTTCAAGGAAAGATGTAAAGAGGAGGAACTTATGAGCAATAACAGTTGGGCTCCGTAAGGCTCAGCTGGTGTTTGGATGAAGATGAGGTTTGGGCATTATAGACAAATGTCAGAGGTACTGGGCTGGATTGGACGCTCTGCAAATGACGTTTCTCAGCTGGGGGTCACTACGAGACACCCCTGGCTGATAATAGACCAGTCAAGGGGGGTAACAAAAAAGTTTACCGCCGAGCGTTAGGGTGCTATAATAAAAGACCCAAAAGTATGCTCAAAAATAGCACAAACTGAATTATTAATTTCGTCTCCTATACTTTCAGCGACCAAGTTTTCTAATACCTTGCCTGAGGCCAGTGAACCAAGACCCGCTGATAATGTCTACAATTGCAGGCATCCAGTACATAAATAGGAGCAGCATAGTACCGTAATGTCTGCTGAAGTCGGGTGTACGAGAAATTATTACTTGCATAAGGAGCATGACAACAAAGCATACGTTCTGAATCCATTGTTGTGATACTTTACAAGGATGTTGACAAGTCTGCTGAGACGATTGGTGGTTTGGGGCTCAGTACGCAGGTAGCTACATAGTAGCCGCAAGCACCTGAGGCGCAAAACTCTCATCGATTTAAGAGTTGAAAGCCCAGGTATAATTGCACATTAGCTATACTTGAGCCAGCTTAAAGCATTATCGATTACTTGAGACAAAAACCAGTGTGGCGCTTCAGCACCTGGTTCTGTTCACTGGTGATATGTACGAATTGCGAAAAAGACATTCAAGACAGTTGAAGCATAACATAGTCCACACTTGCTAGTTGTGTCAACAATGGCTCTGTAAAGTGCATCAATAGAGAGACGAGAAATTGTCAAGTCTGCAAAGGAAACGCGCAACTAATCAAAAGGCTATAATTTCGTCGTGACACTCCAGTATCGCAATCGAGTCGTCGATGGATCAGGTTTGAAGGTATGAGAAACAAAGAGAAAGAATAGAGCTTCAGATTCGAATTTGAGATCATGCTCTCTAAAAGAGAGCGTTCATTCTCTTCCTATCATATGTTTATGTGAGAATCATCATAAGCCCATTTTAGGATACAGAAAAAAGAAAGATTCTCTGACCTGCACCCGCTTCTGAGAAAATATGTGCATGCTTGAATTTGAGCTTAGTCAGCAAAAAGACGGCAAATCGTTGGCCCGGATAGATCAAGCAAGACCCCTGTCAGCTACGGAGACTTGCTGGACAAGTACAGTCCTGTTTGCATCACACCCCTGGTAGCACCAATCTTATGATGGTTTCGTGCGTCCTTGCCCAGGCACGTGCAGTGGAAGCTCTTCAGTGACTAAGTCGTTAAGTACCTGAAAAAAAGAGCTTGTCTACAGCGCGAACTACCAGCCCCTGCCTTTCGCGACAGACGTGAGCCTCAAGCGTCATCTCCTATTTGCAAACTTCTCAGCTTCATAACTACACCACAAAACCAAACTACGACCGCTCTTCTGTCCTGAACCCTCCCCATTACGCGACCGAGAAAAAGGAAGAATCAGCTATCTAACGACATGAGCGACTTCGGCCACTTTGGCTCCGAGGAGGAGTACGCGACTGTGCGCAAGCACAATGCCGAGGTGGTACGTTTATATCTTGGAAAAGCTCCCCCATGCCTTTAAAATATCATCTAACGTCTGGTGATATAACAGGAATCCGACCCTGATAATTTCGATCACTGGGAGAACCTCATCAAAGCTTGTGAGACCTTGGAGGGTGGCTTGAACCGGAACTCAAGTCCCCAAGCACTGGCAACTTTTCGCGATGCGTACGATCGGCTTTTGACGAAATTTCCCCTTTTCTTCGGCTACTGGAAGAAGTATGCCGATATGGAATTCAACATCGCCGGCCCCGAGTCTGCCGAGATGGTCGGTGTTCCCTCTATACTATCTGCGACACAGCTGACACCACAAATAGGTCTACGAGAGAGGATGTGCAAGCATCACCAATTCTGTCGACTTGTGGACGGATTACTGCTCCTTCAAGATGGAGACAACCCATGACCCACACCTCGTCAGAGAGTAAGTTCCATTTGGATGGTTTCCTTCCCCTTCCCTTAACATGCCTTCCGGAGCAGTATTTCGCTTGACCAGAGTGGTCTCGGTCGACATATCCGCGAGGGCTCTACACTCTACTATCAAGGTGTCTGATGGTGAGATATGCCTGCGATAGCCCCTCCAGCTGGGATGCTCTCTCACGCTCTCTACCAGGCTCTTTTGATATTTCATCCGTGCTCGTTCTAAACTCCAGAGTCGTCCCTGCGTTACACGTCACCCGCTCGATAGAACATGATCTCGGTTTTGCTACTCACTCGCACAACCATTTTCCCCTCTGTATTAATCCTCTCCACCCTTTCCCTGAGTTGTCCCTCCCACAGATGTTCTCATGCTGACCTTCTACTCCAGGCTTTTTGAGCGAGGATCAACCTTTGTCGGTCTTGATTTTCTGGCTCATCCTTTTTGGGATAAGTACATAGAGTATGAAGAGCGTCAGGAGGCCCAGGACAAGATCTACGCCATCCACGCACGCATCATCCGCATTCCCATGCACCAGTATGCCCGATACTACGAGAGATTTCGTTCATTATCACACAGCCAACCGATCACCGAAGTTGTTCCCGCCGAGGATCTTGCACGATTCAGGGCAGAGGTTGAAGCCGAAAACATGGCTTTCGGTGGTGCTCCTAAGCCTGAGTTGGAGATTGAGCGCGACATTCGTGCAAAGATTGACGCCATGTTCTATGAAATTTTCACAACCACACAAACCGAGGTATCGAAGCGCTGGACATACGAATCCGAGATCAAGAGACCTTACTTCCACGTCACCGCCCTAGAACATAAGGACCTAGCAAACTGGCGCAAGTATCTTGATTTTGAAGAAGCCGAAGGGGACTTTGCACGAATTGTTGCCTTGTACGAGCGATGCCTTGTCACCTGTGCATACTACGACGATCTCTGGTTCCGATACGCCCGCTGGATGTCTGGCCAGGACGGAAAGGAAGAAGAAGTTCGTAACATTTACGTGCGCGCCTCGACAATGTTTGTGCCTGTTAGCCGGCCAGGTATCAGACTGCAATGGGCTTACTTCGAAGAGAGTACAGGCCGCGTTGCTGTTGCTCTCGACATTCACGAGGCTATTCTTCTGAGGTTGCCAGACTGTGTCGAAGTTATCGTTTCATGGGCCAACGTTGAGCGACGACAAAACGGAATCGATGCTGCTATTCAGGTGTACAAGAACCAGATCGACGCCCCTACAGTAGACCTTTATACCAAAGCTGCATTGGTTGCAGAATGGGCCTTGTTGCTATGGAAGGTCAAAGGATCTGCCGAAGAAGCCCGTGAGGTTTTTACCAAGAACGTAACATGGTACGGCGACAGCAGACTATTCTGGGACCGATGGTTTCAGTTTGAATTGGAGCAGCCAACAAGTGCCGAGACTGAAGCTCAGCATGGTGAGTATATGAGGAAGGTGTTTGATGAGCTTCGAGAACGAAGTCGACTATCTGCACCAGTGAAGAAGGATTTGGCCCAGATTTACCTCAACTACTTGGTTGAGCGGGGCGACAAGGATGCTATGAAGGTGTTCTTGCAAGTTGACAGAGAAATCTTTGGGTAGGTTTTTTTCTCTCCGGTTCCTAGCAATAACCCCATTCGCTAACTCACCTATAGGCCATCGTCAGTAGCGAAATTGACTACGCAAAGTAGCAAGGAGAATGGCGCTGCGAGAGGCGAACTAGATGAAGCCAGCAAGCAGAGAGCTGAGGCTAAATATGTTCATTTCTACGAAATCCATGGGGAGCCAGACGCTGATGCACAAGGCAACGCGGACTTTAACTGAAAACGGAAACGTGATGGACGGGGTACAAAGGTTGTTGTGAACAATGAAAATGACGAGGACTTAATAATACATGAACGAGGCAGCGCTCCTGCATATGGCAGACGAATTGGAAGACGCTGGAGGATTGATGGAACTTCTCCTGGACACGTTGCTGGATCTCTAGAGTTCGATATGGAATTTGGCATTCTGAATGAATAAAGACCAGCAGTTTACAGCCTACAGAAGATAATAGACGGTACATATATCCAACATTAAAAATGAGGTTCTTGGTGAGTGGGACGACCACTCATTGCATTACTATATACAGATTCAGTGGAGTACGGAAACAAACACTTGCATTAGTCTGCTGCTGGCGGGGAGAAGCCTGTTAGCATCGCTTAGTCCGATCTGTTTCCACCGGAGGACTGTCGGCGAGTGTTGACCAACGGGGTTCGGGATGTTTCGCCGTCGCATCGTGCTCCCTGAAACCTGGGGAAGCGAGGTAACTCGCTGCCTCTGGCTTCAACGGACTATGGTCAGAAAGTTAACACTGCTGGTCATTGTGTGAGATTTGTAAGGGTTGTCCAGCTTATTCACCGTCCAGCATATTGTTACATATACTGTAAGACGTTGGAGTCAAAATAGGCTGTAATTTGCTGATATGACGACAGATCACATGCGAAAGGCGGGCGATTTGGAATCTTTAAGCCCGGACCAAGTGAACCCCTGTTGTGTACAAAAGATTCCATCTCGTTGTGCTCGTGTACCCGCTCGTGCCTGGAATTACCTGAAGCAAGCACTGGATGACAAATCATACTCTAGCGGAACTATCAGAATGCAACTTGAGCATTGTTATGTTCTAGACAGGTCAAAGACAAGTGTAAAGCCGTCCGAGGGCGGTCCTTTCGATTTGGTTGCCCTGACACTTTTGTCCGGGCTGGCGACTGATATCATTCGAGTCAGAGTTGTCAGAGAGGAGAGGTACGTAGCCTGGAATGGAGGGTCGCTTTCAGGGTCCTGGTGCAACAGAATTTTCCCCATCTCATTAACACTCGAACTCCAATTCTGACTAGCTGAGTCCTGATGGTTGGTCGCCTTGCGGCTCACAGCCGAAAAGGGTCTCGCTTTCTTATCTGACACATGGATGGCAAGACGTCGAGTCTCAAAAGCGATGAAGCAGGCATAAGTTCACTGTAACAGTTCCACGTTCCACACAACAACAACCCCTGTTATTGTTTTACAGGCCTCAGCATTAGTGTCCTCTCAGAGGCAACAGAATCTTTATTACCAAGAATCCCCACCGTCTCCACTGGATCCATCCCGGCGTCATCCCCCACCAAAGATGAAAAATATCGGGACTCTGATACAGAATTGACCAATGGCTAGTGGCCAATTTCAAGACGTGGCACCGGTTCATGAAGCCGGTACCGCTCCGAAAAGGTCGACCTGGGGAAATGATGTGAGGAATCATTCGAATCCACGACCCACAGGTCTTTGGACAGGCACTAATCGAGCATGAAAGTCTGAGGTTTACACGAAAGCAGAGGTTCTTCACTCCCTGAACATTGAGGCGAGATCAAAGAACGGCCACCGCCTCCAGAGTAGAATGGGGACCAAAGGGCCTAGGCGGACCTAACAGTGAATGGAAAAATGGAAGCTTTGCCATTCACGTTCTGCAGCCTTCCATGAATCGTGTTCTAGCGGCGGGTGAACTTATCAGTCAGGGTCTGAGGTGACTAACGGCCACTGGCACGGCAGGTCCCCCGTTTCGCCCTCGGTTTCCCACCAGACTCAACCGACGCCATCCCTTCTTATAGAAAGGTACGGTACCGCTCGTCTCAGATCTTTCTTTCTTTCCTTTTCTTCCCATTCTTTCCTTCTTCCCCTCCTTGCGAAGTTACTTCTCTAAAGTGTCTTACCACTTTGCGATATCTTACACATTCAAGGTACGTTCAAGTCGCCTGCTTACACTGCAAGCTCCATACCCCTCTCAGTAAACAGACACATATGCATGAGTCGGCCTCGTTCTCCTGTTTACTCGTTTCTTGAATTGTCATTAACATTTCCGTATTATAGATGGCCTTCGCTACCCGACAGTTTGCTCGCGCGGCTACTCGCGCCACTCGCAATGGCTTCGCTATTGCTCCCCGACAGGTCATCCGTCAGCAGGGTCGCCGCTACTATTCTTCCGAGCCCGCACAGAAGTCCTCTTCGGCCTGGATCTGGCTGACCGGTGCCGCTGTTGCTGGAGGTGCTGGCTTCTACTTCTACGGCAGCGGTGCTTCTTCCGCCACCCCCAAGGTCTTTAACCCCACCAAGGAGGATTACCAGAAGGTCTACAACGAGATTGCCGCTCGTCTGGAGGAGAAGGATGACTACGACGACGGTAGCTATGGTCCCGTTCTAGTCCGTCTTGCCTGGCACGCCAGTGGCACCTATGACAAGGAGACTGGTACTGGCGGCAGCAATGGAGCTACCATGCGATTTGCCCCCGAGTCTGATCATGGTGCCAACGCTGGTCTGGCCGCCGCCCGTAACTTCCTTGAGCCTGTCAAGGAGAAGTACCCTTGGATTACCTACTCTGATCTCTGGATCCTTGCTGGCGTTTGTGCTATTCAGGAGATGCTGGGCCCGATTATTCCTTACCGACCTGGCCGTTCTGACCGCGATGTCTCCGGTTGCACACCCGACGGTCGTCTCCCTGACGCCTCTAAGCGCCAGGATCATCTCCGAGCTATCTTCGGCCGCATGGGCTTCAACGATCAAGAAATTGTTGCCCTGTCCGGTGCTCACGCTCTTGGCCGATGTCACACCGACCGATCCGGCTACAGTGGCCCTTGGACTTTCTCTCCCACTGTCCTGACTAACGATTACTTCCGCCTCCTCGTTGAAGAGAAGTGGCAGTGGAAGAAGTGGAACGGCCCTGCTCAGTACGAGGACAAGTCCACCAAGTCCCTCATGATGCTTCCCAGCGACATTGCCTTGATCGAGGACAAGAAGTTTAAGCCTTGGGTTGAAAAGTACGCCAAGGACAACGATGCTTTCTTCAAGGACTTCTCTGATGTTGTCCTCCGACTATTCGAGCTCGGCGTTCCTTTTGCCCAGGGCACTGAGAACCAGCGATGGACCTTCAAGCCTACCAACCAGGAATAAGTCACTGATGAGTGCTGGTTAATGTCTTGTTGAATTTACGGGGGAGTTGTATTTAGTCATCATGTTCATCGATGAGCCGGGAGAGCGATATTTGGAGTTTTTGGTTGCGATTAATAGATGCTGGCCTAGAATGCCAGCCTGTTTATAGACCACGATTTGGTGTTATTACACGAGACATCTATCCTGTGTGGTAGATATAGAAGATTTTTTTTTCAAGCTTTGGCTCTGATTGTTGTATTCACTTAAAACCTTTGACGTCCATTCTAGATTTGAGCGAGACCACGGCGCGGGCCGTGAAATGTGGTCATGACGTTTGATGACAGCGCCTTGTTAAGGGTTAGGGTGATTATTCAACTGGTTCCTGCGTCTGCCACACCAGCATCTGACTTCGGCTAGATACATCCATGGATTCGAAGGGGTTGGTGTTGCCGCCCTGATTGCTTATGAAGTAATCTCGAAGCTTGGGCATTGCGATTTCTTTGAACTTCGACGAGGGGAGTTTTGGAAGTATAACATACCTGCTGAGACGATTCGGGACTGAATACTAATGATCCACACCAGGTCAGTGTAGAGCAGGTCTTGGGATTATATATTTTTGTATCCTATAGCTTAGAGGACATCGTTTCTGCTACCCCTTGCCTAGTAGCTACCACGGAAACTTTAAAGTCTGTTGCCTCAACCAGAAGCCATCGTCTTTCAGGCAAAGCACTTGCTTCTATACCTACTACCTGAGGCGTTCTTATTTGCCAGCGTGCTCGGAACTTCATAAGCATGGAGGCTGACGAGAGAAGCTTAGCACCGGTTCAACATTTGATTTCGATTTTTTCATTTTCAATTAAAAATTCCGCTGTTGTTTGTTGTAAACAACTATACAATAACAGCATATATATGGATGTCCTCGTCAAGGCAATGATCAGAGGCCCGGATAATAACGTTATCACCTAGAGTGGTAGCAATGATTAGATTATTCAGCATTTGCCTTTTCGAGAAATCTAGAACCTAGTACGAATATGTCCTTCGGATCCAGTGCCGAAGCCGAGTTGTGAAGATGAATAATACGTACAGTGATATTAGTAAAGAACTATCTTTCTTCTCGCGTCATCGTTCGCATATCTGAGCAAATTTAGTGCTCGATACCCTAAATACGTTGACATCAGAGACTGGTCTTGATAGCTAAAGTTAGTAGTGCAAGGCAGTTTATATAAATACTATTCCTACCCTCAAATCCTTAGAAGGAATATTCAAGTAACCAGCTTCTATTTTGATACTATTTACAACTTGATTGGTGGATGCTTCTCATCCTGGAGGAGTCCATACCTAATCGACCGATTCTGTAGCCAGACCTTGAGAGACCTGACTGAGTTGTCACCTACCAACTCCATCTTAGTATAAATACTCGCATGTCCCGCAACCTTTGCAACGGGATAAACTGAACACCACTCAACACTATCATCAACAGCCATGGGTAGCCAAATTCACAACAAGGCAGCCGCCGGGGTTCCTTACTTCACCCCGGCCCAAGAACCTCCGGCCGGTACCCCGCTCAAGACCGATTCGGTGCCGACTCTTTTCAAGCCACTCCGTACGAGAGGCGTTGAACTTCAGAACCGCTTTGTCGTTTCCCCCATGTGCACCTACTCAGCTCAGGATGGTCATCTGACAGACTTCCATCTTGTCCATCTCGGACAATTTGCTCTTCAAGGCGCCGGTCTTGTTTTCGTTGAGGCCACTGCTGTCGAGCCTCGCGGGCGTATTAGTCCTGAGGACTCGGGTCTATGGGAAGACAGCCAGATTGTGCCTCTCAAACGCATCACAGACTTCATTCACAGTCAGAACACGAAAGCTGCAATTCAGCTCGCACATGTAAGCTCAACCCGGTGAGAGGAAGTCGACATTGGTGCTCAAACTAACACATGACACAGGCTGGCAGGAAAGCGAGCACAGTTGCACCCTGGATTGGTGGTTCTGTGAATAAAGCACTTGCTACCAAGGAAGTCGGAGGCTGGCCTGATGACATTGTTGCGCCTAGTGCCATTCCATTTGCTGATGATTTCGGAACACCGCTTGAGTTGACGACCGAAGAGATCAAGACCCTTGTGAAACAATGGCAAGATTCTGCTGTGCGAGCCGTCAAGGCTGGCTTTGATGTGATCGAGATCCACGCAGCTCATGGCTACCTCCTCCACCAGTTCCTCTCGCCTCTCACCAACGTAAGTCATCCCTGGCACTCATCAGGCAATGGCTGAACACTAAAAACGACTTGCAGAAACGAACGGACCAGTATGGTGGAAGTTTTGAGAACCGTACCCGTCTCCTATTCGAGATCACCGAAGCTATTCGAGCCGTTGTGCCCGAGGAGCTACCCCTCTGGGTGCGCATTTCTGCTACTGAGTGGATGGAATGGAACAATGAACCGTCCTGGGACGTCGAGAGCAGTATTCGTCTAGCCAAACAACTCCCGGCACTGGGAGTCGACGTTCTCGATATCAGCAGCGGTGGCAACCTGAAGGCACAGAAGATCAAGGTTCACCAGACGCTCCAAACAGACCTCGCAGGCAAGATCCGTGAAGCGCTGCGTGCTGACGGCAAGGAGCTTCTGATTGGAACAGTCGGCTACATTACTGACGGCCCTTTTGCTCGTTCACTGGTTGAAGAGGGCGATGATCCGAAGGCCGATCTAGTGCTTGCAGCAAGGCAGTTCCTTAGAGAGCCAGACTTTGTACTCAGCGCTGCAGACCAACTGGATGTTGAGGTCAAGTGGCCAGTTCAGTACCAAAGAGCCACCCCAAAGAATCGTAAGCAGCACAGCAAGTGAGAGATTACAACTGTGTTATATAAGGAGTCGGGGAGGAAGTATACTAGATAGCGTTCCATATCAAGAACTACTTGTTTGATATACTTCTGAGTGACCACCTGGCTTTATTGGATTTAGTTTTCATTGGCAAGTGATAGACACCAACCGCTAGCGAGTATCTAAAGGTCTTCGAATTATTTTTGCAAAGATTAGTCGTCTTCGGTCTCTGGTATGCTGTTAGGTTGTGTCATCAAGGAGTACAAGGTTGTAGACAGCGATGGTGGGGCCGTAGTGAGTAGACGTGGGGCCGATATGGATGTTCAATAAAGCGGATTCATATTTCGCCTCAATTCCTTCGACGACAGGCCTTGTACCGAGGTTCGAGCCTTCAATTGAATTGAATTAAGATATAAGGTGATATGAGCTAAAAGGTATGCAGTATTGAGTTCTGGAGTTAGTTGCAATAGCCACCGAGGGGTATGGTGTTGCAAAGTTTCTAGCAGGATCTTGTGATCAAGTCAAAACCTACTATTGTATGAGAAACCTATGGCTTATTTGCGCCCCAAAAATACAATCCAGGATTAATAATTCAAAAACATCCATCAATAAGCAGGTGAAGGATGTGGCCCCAGCTAAGTTCTGCGCCTCGGAAAGATAGTCTAGTTTGTCTTGAGTAAGACGAGGCTGGGCTGTGCAGGCTGTCCAAGAGACGTGGCCTTTTTTTTATGCCCTGCAATGGATTTATTGCCACATTCTAAAGAGACTTTAGCAGTCAGGTCATGTTAGTTTTCTATGGAAAAGTAGGATACATGCCCCTCGAGTCTTTCGGAGCATCAAATCCCGTTTTTGTTGCGGCTCAATTGGGCAACTATCTTTGCACTTCCCTAATCTGTCCTTTATTAGGATCCATG
This sequence comes from Fusarium transvaalense, assembly GCA_013623685.1. Taxonomy (NCBI): domain Eukaryota; kingdom Fungi; phylum Ascomycota; class Sordariomycetes; order Hypocreales; family Nectriaceae; genus Fusarium; species Fusarium transvaalense. The sequence continues at coordinate 152,189 of JABFFG010000067.1, forward strand.
GATTGGATTCCAAGGGAACTCATATACTACATAAAGACTAAGCTATTGTGAGTACAGTCAATAATTAAGAAGCGAAAGCATTGATTTCAATGCAAGGTACACATATCACCTATTCTAGTGTGTTTTGGGTATGATCCTGAATGCATTCACCAAACTTGTGTAACTTGTTGGTCGAACATATAATAATATCCATCGTTCGTTTCCTATCAGTGAGGTCCAAAGCCAGGCGGGTGACGATCTCATCAACTGCCCCTGGCTTCAAGGTCCCTACAGCCCACCTTGAGGCTTTGGCGCATCCTGTACGACAGCTCTGGCCAATGACAACCGACTTCCGACCACCACTAGAACTAAAACCGGACTAGCGGCAAGTCCCCTCCGCCGCCGCTTTGGAGGGGCCGTGCTGGGCTGCAGCTGCAGCTCCGGCGGTAGGTAGGTATGGAGCCAGATCAACCTACGGGGGCGCTCTCCTCTCACAGAAAAGACGTGAAAGTGCCACCTGCCACCAAGCAAAAGGGACACTTGTTCAATTGAAAGATGGACCCCCCGGACGTTTCCTCCACCTTTTCTGTGCGGGTGTTGGCTCCGGGCCCGGTGAAGTTGCAAGACAACCACTGGAACATCTCGCCGCCCACTGAGCCGAGCGGGAACCACGGGCACTTTAACAGCAGGTACGGTATGGTACAGTATAGCACTGTGGATTGGATGTACGTTACCTGTCCTCAAGCTCCAACTACAAAACTCTCTTCCATCTTCCCTCCACTTCAAACCTCCATTCTTCCTCCTCCTACTTATCTTGTCTGCTTGTCTGTCCCAGCGAAGCTATTTCTTTGTGTTTTCTAGGATACCCCCATAACCAGACAGCCCACCATGCACCACAAGAAGATCGCTTGCAGCTTCATGGCTGCTTTGGCTGCCTATGCCTCTGCTGCCGACTCAGATGTTACCCAGCTGACCAAGGACACATTTGACGAGTTCGTCAAGTCCAACGACCTTGTCCTTGCTGAGTGTAAGTCTTGATTGACAACACCTTCCCCTCGCCGACCGGTTACTGACAGAACTCCTTCATAGTCTTCGCTCCCTGGTGCGGCCACTGCAAGGCTCTCGCCCCCGAGTACGAGGAGGCTGCCACTACCCTCAAGGAGAAGAACATCAGACTCGCCAAGATCGACTGCACTGAGGAGTCTGACCTCTGCAAGGACCATGGCGTTGAGGGTTACCCCACCCTCAAGGTCTTCCGTGGCCTTGAGAACGTTACTCCCTACGCTGGCCAGCGCAAGGCTGCTGGGTAAGTCGACCCTCGTTGTGATCTGTCAAAATGCCGACTAACGCCAATTCTCCAGTATCACCTCATACATGATCAAGCAGTCCCTCCCCGCTGTCTCCATCCTTACAAAGGACACCCTCGAGGAGTTCAAGTCCGCCGACAAGGTCGTTGTCGTTGCCTACCTCAACGCCGATGACAAGAGCTCCAACGAGACCTTCTCTAAGCTTGCTGAGGGTCTCCGCGACACCTACCTTTTCGGTGGCGTCAACGACGCCGCTGTTGCCGAGGCTGAGGGTGTCAAGGCCCCCGCCCTGGTTGTCTACAAGGCTTTCGATGAGCGCAAGAACACATTCACCGAGAAGTTCGAGGAGGAGGCCATCTCTTCTTTCATCTCCACTGCCGCCACTCCCCTCATTGGTGAGGTCGGCCCTGAGACCTACGCCGGCTACATGTCCGCTGGCATTCCTCTTGCCTACATCTTCTCTGAGACCGAGGAGGAGCGCAAGGAGCTCGGCGAGGCCCTCAAGCCCATTGCTGAGAAGTTCAAGGGCAAGATCAACTTTGCCACCATCGACGCCAAGGCTTTCGGTGCCCACGCCGGTAACCTGAACCTCAAGACCGACAAGTTCCCCTCTTTCGCCATCCAGGAGGTTGTCAAGAACCAGAAGTTCCCCTTCGACCAAGAGAAGGAGATCACCCACGACAGCATCGCCAAGTTTGTTGAGGAGTTCGCCGCCGGCAAGATCGAGCCTAGCATCAAGTCTGAGCCCATCCCCGAGACCCAGGAGGGTCCCGTTACCGTTGTCGTCGCCAAGAGCTACAACGACATCGTCCTCGACGACACCAAGGATGTCCTGATTGAGTTCTACGCTCCCTGGTGCGGTCACTGCAAGGCTCTTGCTCCCAAGTATGACGACCTTGCTTCTCAGTACGCCGCTTCTGAGTTCAAGGACAAGGTTGTCATCGCCAAGGTTGATGCTACCCTGAACGACGTCCCCGATGAGATTCAGGGTTTCCCTACCATCAAGCTCTACCCCGCTGGTGGCAAGGATGCTCCCGTCACCTACCAGGGCTCTCGTACCGTCGAGGACCTCGCCAACTTCGTTAAGGAGAACGGCAAGTACAAAGCTGAGCTCTCCGTCAAGGAGGAGGGTACCGAGGAGGCTGCCCCCGCCGCCAGTGAGGAGAAGAAGGACGAGAAGGCCGAGGAGGAGGATGTCCACGATGAGCTGTAAAGAATTGATGTCGCATTATTAGTATACAAAATGGGGTATAACTGATTTCACGGGCGCGGGTTTTGATGGTGCTATGATTTAATCGCACCTCTTAGGTTTTAAATTCTCGTGGCAATGAGACTCTTTCATGACTTGACTACTACCTTGATTTCTTTATCTGAAGTGAACAGTGACTTGCTACATGTATGCTTATGGAAGCTGCAAAATCTTTGTTAACCGAGTTTTGCAGATGTGCTAACAACGTAGTACAGAATCATACAGATCTCCCCGAATGCTTTCCACGATAATATTTCCTCGTCGCCCAGAAACAGGACATAATGAGAGGTGTTATGATACCACCGCTTCCACCTGGCCAGCTACAAGAGTCAACTATGTCTCGCAACTCGAACTATTTTATACAATTTTCCTCGCATCTGCTTTCCTGTCCATTTATTTCTTGCCCTGTGTTCTGGTCTCGAGGGCCTGGACGTGGTTGCTAAGGCGGGTGATGGAAGCCTGGAGAGTCTGCGATAAGAGCCATTGTTAGCATCTAGCCTTGTCTTGAGCGGAAGAGCAATCAAATAGAGTTAGATCTAGCAATTGCTTGATCCTTCTGGCTACGTACGTAGATATCCTCAGTCAACAGGTCGTTGGCAGTCTTGTATTCCTTGAGAAGATAGCTGTAGGCGGCGCTGCCAGAGAGGAAGCTACCGAGGAGGAAACCAAAGAGTCTGGTCGCAAAGTCAGCGATCTCAATCCCTTCCAAAGCAACTTCTAGGCCATAACATACCCTCCACGGAAGGCTCCCAAGGGTTTCCGAGCAGGAAGAGGCGAGGCATCAGCCATTCGTCGGGCAGAAGTGCTAAAGTTTCGGCTAGCGAGCGCGCGGCTGCTGGAAGAGAAGATTCTTGAGGCCAGAGACATTGTTGTGATTTCGATGTTGCTGTCGATATTGGAGGGTGCGCGTGGGCGGGAGAGAATTGAGGTTGAGGTGTTTAGCTACGTTACGTGATGGCGACAACGACAGCAGCGATAGGCGTCAGAGGTACGGGCGGGAGAGCTACAGCGTTACAGGTATCTGTAGGTGCTTGTCGGAGCCGGGTGCTCGGAATATTCTGAGCTCGGCAGAGTCACAGTGCCCTGCCTTTGCTCTACTGAGCTTTCCGGCTCGTGATTGGCTACGTCACCACATGTACGGGCCTAGAGGTTGGGTGGGTTTCCTAGCGATGTCGACGAACCAAGGTTCTTGAAACTCTTGCCCTGCCATTGCGTTCTCTACGTTTCATTGTTTCTCATGCTATCAGAAACCACGCGACAATGAACAACTTCGGGGTCATCGAGCTCGCCAGTGCAAAGACAACCTCAGCGCCAGGATGGGCTTATGTCCCCGATAATACCATCAGTCGCTCAACAGTACCGACCAACAGGAAACGCGCCAGAAATGTTCCTGGACTTACATACAGCGATCTGACAGCTCGACAAGATAACAAGATTCGAAAGGAAGTCGAGGCCTTGGATAAAGATGGCGGAAAGGATAATACGATACCGTTACCTGTGAAAAGTGGAAGAGGTGTGTCCAATAATGGCTGATTTGCTGTTGCCTTGGTCTAGAACTAACATCTGGCAGTCCAAGGGAAGCATACACCTAATGTTCGAAAGATTTTACAATCGCAGAAAACTTTCGGAAACCACCTGGACGACTTTCTCGCAATGCAAGCTCTCGCCGAGTCCAACCCTGCAATCTCTCGCGCATCTGGCGCAAACAGCAAACGCCCCTCTGTTAGTCGGAAAGACACCCCTTCGTCCTCCAAACCACCACAAGACGAGGACACGACGATGACCGACGGAACCTTACCGCCTATTCTGCCCGAACCGGAGAGATCCCCAGCAGCGACTCATCCGGGCGACAATAACCCATTGCTTGTGTCGCGTGTGCCTGAGATGCCGTCAGACGAAGAACTGCGCAAGCTTCTCGCACACCCTCCTCTCAACTATGGTGAAGCAACGGGTACCAGAGATACCAAATATCCCGTCAGGTCGTTCTGCGAGGTTTGCGGATACTGGGGACGAGTGCGATGTATGAAGTGCGGAACCAGGGTCTGCGCACTGGACTGCTTAGAGGCGCATAAGGAAGAATGTGTCACACGTTACGGGCTATGAATCGTCTGCAAATTTAGACGCTTCTCCTTTCTTTGGATTAAGGCGTTTATAGTTGTTACGGCAAGGCGTTATGGATTGCTGGGTTGGAAACTGGTCTGATACCCCTGTATTTATTGAATTAGTCACGTTTGCGACCTTGCAATATCAATGGTCTACCACGTTGTTAATGGCGAGTTTACTTGCGTGATGGTCAGTCTCGGCTTGACTTTGTCATTCATGTGTCCGTCGTGTTAGTGAGCGGGACGACAGAATTAGCTGGAGATCAAATCATCCATGCCGAACAACGATAATGCTGATTTTTTTCTGGTAATAGATACTTAATTAATAGTTTGATAGGCCAGGAATCCAGCAAGTTGCAATTGGAAAGCTTCTTGAAGGGGCGGACGCCCCTCTCATGCGTAGGTTCCAGGTTGCTCACAGGCACCAAAATCTTAGCACCTGGGCTTCCATCAGGCTGCGGGCAGAATTGAGCCCCTGCCAAAAACCTACCGAACAGTGACTCAAGTTCAACCCCACCTTCGCGTTTAATGCCCCCTTGTGCCCCGCCATCGATACAAGACCACTTTCAAGACTGCAACTCTCCCACCAAATCTTCAACATCAGTGCGAGGTTCTCAACATGTCGTCCGATCAAGCTGATGCCGCCAAGGCGGCCGAAGTTCCTAAGGAGCAGAGCCTTCCTTCTCGCCCTGCCAAGCAGCCCAAGGAGAAGCAACCGAAGGACAAGTCTGCCAAGGGTGGAAAGTCTGCTGGCCTCGAGGTTTGTGCCCCTCCCTTGGTCGCGATGCATTGCACAGCATCATGTCTAATTGCGAAAACTTCTAACGCTCCTTAAAGATGGCCGAGCCTCCGCAATTCATCCAGCACCGACTTGATATTTTCGACAAGATCAAGGCCCGTCAGGATGCCGAAATCGCTGGTGCGTGATGCAACCTCCCCGTGCTAGCAACTCCCGAGCCGCATCGCATCGACTAACAAGATAAACAGCGAAACCCCGCGAGGAAATCGTCATCTCGCTTCCCAATGGCAAGGAAGAGAAGGGAACTTCATGGGAGACCACTCCCGGCGCCATTGCCAGGAACATCTCCAAGTCGCTTTTCGAGCGCACTGTCATCTCCCGAGTTGACGGTGAGCTGTGGGATCTGACTCGACCTCTCGAGAAGAGCTGCAAGGTTGAGTTCCTCGACTTCGACCATACCGAAGGCAAGAAGGTCTTCTGGCACTCATCTGCCCATATTCTTGGAGAGGCCGCCGAGCGACGCTTCGGATGCTACCTCTGCAATGGCCCCCCTACCGAGGATCCTCCTGGATTCTACTATGATATGGCTAACATGGGAGAGTATGTTGAAAAAGTTTCTGCTCGATCTATGTGTATCTGCTAATAACTTTCAGACAATCTGTTACTGAAGAGGACAAGAAGGCTCTCGAGCAACTGTCCAACAGCATCGTCAAGCAGAAGCAGCCTTTCGAGCGTCTCGAGATGACCAAGGAGGAGCTTCTTGAGATGTTCGAATACAGCGAGTACAAGAAGTATTTCATTCAACAGCGAGTCCCTGATGGCACAAAGAGCACCGTTTATCGATGTGGTCCCCTCATCGATCTGTGCAGAGGTCCCCACGTCCCTACCACCGGCAACATCAAGGCCTTTTCCGTTCTCAAGGTATATAACTAGGACCATTGTGATTTGGAATTTAATTGACATGCTATAGAACTCGGCGGCATACTGGCTTGGTGACAGCAAAAACGAGTCCGTGCAGCGTATTGCTGGTGTCTCATTCCCCGACAAGAAAGCACTCGAGGAGTACAAGCACTTCCTGGCCGAGGCTGCCAAACGCAATCACCGAAAGATTGGTCAAGATCAGAAGCTGTTTTTCTTCGACGAGGCATCTCCTGGATCCGCCTTCTTCCTTCCTCACGGTGTACGCATTTACAATGCCTTGATGGATCTGATCAAGGAAGAGTACCACAAGCGAGATTTCGAAGAAGTTATGTCGCCCAACATGTACAAGGCAGACCTGTGGAAAACGTCTGGCCACTGGGGCCACTACGAAGAGAATATGTTTACATTTGAGGTCGAGAAAGAAAAGTTTGGTCTCAAGCCCATGAACTGCCCCGGCCACTGCAAGATCTTTGCCCACTCAGATGTCACATATAAGGACCTACCATGGAGGATGAGCGACTTCGGAACTTTACATCGTAATGAGTTCAGTGGCGCCCTAAGCGGTTTGACACGAGTTCGTCGTTTCCAGCAGGACGATGCTCATATCTTCTGTACTGTGGACCAGGTACGAGAACACAATTTAGCACCAATTAGACATGAATTCTACTAACATATAATAGATCCGAGAGGAAATCGAGTCTGCTTTCGATTTTTTGAGCAGCGTTTACGGAATTTTCGGTTTTACTTTCAAACTCAAGCTTTCGACCCGACCTGAAAAGTACGTTGGTGATGTTGCCACCTGGGACTTGGCCGAGAAGAAACTTGAGGAAGCTCTCGATTCTTTTGCCCAGAAGACCGGCGCCAAGTGGGAATTTAACCCTGGTGACGGTGCCTTTTACGGCCCTAAGATTGATATCGCCCTGTTTGATGCTTTGAAGCGTGAGCACCAGTGCGGTACCATGCAACTTGACTTTAACCTGCCTCGACGATTCAAGCTCCGATATGTTGCCAACAAGGGTGAGACTGGAGTCAGCGACGGCAGCAACCCCGAGGAAGAGCTCCCTGCTGGATACGCACGCCCTGTTATGATTCACCGAGCCGTCCTGGGCAGTTTCGAGCGGATGTTTGGTATTCTCACTGAGCACTTTGGTGGAAAGTGGCCATTCTGGCTCAGCCCCCGACAGGTCTTGGTTGTACCTGTTATGCCCGCTGCCAATGACTACGCCCAGGAGGTCCAGAAGATCTTCAAGGCCAAGGGATTGTACAGTGATGTGGACTTGAGCAGCAACACCTTCCAAAAGAAGATCCGCACTGGCCAACTGGAACAGTACAACTTCATTTTCGGTAAGCTTACAAAAGCATTAATTTCGTTGGCAAGTTTACTAATCAAATTACGCAGTCGTTGGTGCTGAGGAGAAGGAGTCACGCACTCTCAACATCCGTAACCGAGACGACCAGGCCACACAATCCAAGGGCGAGTTGGTTGCCATCGACGAGGCTCTTGAGAAGCTGGTACAGCTCAAGGCCACTCGAGGTCTTGTGAACAAGCTGTAGACGGGTGTGACAGGTTCAAAAACACAGGGACGGCGCGTAAGGAGGGTGAGGTTAAAAGCAGAGGGCATATGGAATTACAATGAAATGAGACATGTTAGGATGAGTGACGTGCACGGGAATTGGCATAGTCGTGTAGAATCTAAACGGAAGTAAGTAGCGGTCAATAAAGGGAAAGAAAAGCTCATGAAAGACATATGAATGACTGTCAACGACTGGCTTCCGAGTTGTGAGATCGACCCAAGCTAGAGAACGGGGGCTGAATGTGACAAGCCAGATCGGATGTATCAAGAGCGGCAACATGCATAGAATGATGCCGGCCCGGCAAAGGACTCGACTCGGGGGTTCGCAAGCAACAAGATAAAGGCTATTTGGCTGTATCGTGATTGAGTCAATACTGTATCAAAGCCGAGACAGATCGTAGAGGTCAAGTCAGTAATAGGCTATGCAAGGCGACGATCCACAGCGACAACAATTCCAGCCTCGAGACAAGAAGAGAAAACAAGGCGAAAGAAATGGAAAAATATTCAATCAAATACCTACTATCCGTAGGTTTGAAGGCTGAGCAGCTCCTCCCTGGCTCGAGTCGCAGCGCTTCTATATGTCTCGTTGTGTAACGTGAGAGCTGAAAGTTGATGAAAGATAGATACAGACAGACACAGTACCCCAAGAAGCCTGTTTCTCGGTGTGCGGATTGAATACGGGATTTCTTGGCTAAGGACATGCATGGGATGAGACGAAATGAGCTGCCAGACGTTGCTTTTTTCGCAATTGGACAAATGAGAGCATTCGGATAATATCCGTGAGTTTCATGCTGTAGGGGATAAACTTTGCTTACCTACTCGAGACAATGAAGCATAATTTTATGATACAGTAACTTGCTGCAAAATATAGAACCATTTGAGTCATTGGATATGATATATCTATTCCTGTACGCCAAGTTCGCTCTTCCTCATTCTTGTTACGGCAAACAAGAATCCTGGAATGCATTTGACTCGGTTTGCTAATAACCAAGCCCTGAGAAAAGTGACAAGATTTATGTTCTTTAAGTGGAGGCTAACCTCCGTCTTATTCGCCGAAGAGAAATGACGCCTAAGATGATGTATCATTTCTGATGAGAAAAAGCAAAGAGGGAACCCGCGGAGCCGGTGAAGTAAGAGGGCAAAGAAGGAAAAAAAGAAAGAAAAGGTCGTGTGGACTAGAATACCCATAGGCAGAAAAGAGGCTCGTTCAATGTTGAATGAAGGGAGGAGACAAGAGAAGAGGCGGCGCGTCTAAACCGAATCACGGGATAGGTTTATGATACATCAACTTTACAAACCAGCCATCCAGCAACTTGAATGAACAAAAGAAGACGTTGGCGCACAATTGAGCGAAGTATAGCCGGAGAATGAGACGTGGGAGAGATGAAGAGGGATAATGATAACAAATTGAAGCTCGAATTGTGATGGTTTGTTGGAAGCACTGACCGAGTTGATGAGTGAGTGGGTTTGGTGATAGATCATTGATAGTGGGGGTCAAGAGACATTTCTATAGCAAAAATACACAGACGGAGTCCATTGCTCCGATTACATACAAGTTACAGTGGTTAGCACGAGTCATTATTTCTTTCTTTTGAGCATTGGAGTTGAGAAAAGTGACAGAAAGTATCCATTCTCAAGGACACTTGAGCTGCACCCAAAGCCACGAGAGGTTAAAGGCTACCCACCCACGGATGATTAATTGCCTTGTCGGTCAGCTCAGGCAAGATCGGATCCGCTTGCAACTGTACATACACATACAGCCATCTATCTAGTATACTATGTGTTGTTGCTCGTCTAGACAAGTCACGTCTTTGTGCTACGTCAAGCATTTCCTTTCCACTGCCTGTTGCGTTCCAGGTTCGTGGGATTGCAGTGGTGCCCTCCTGTGGGGGGGCTCCTGTGGCTTGGTGGGTAGGACAAGAGATGAGACAAGACCAATGAAGTGAGCTTGTCTACCGGTCAGGCTGTGGGCGGGATGTTTTCCCATTACTTCCTGTAATACCTAACTACTGGGTAGTAGAGTAATCTGCAGGCAGTCTAGTCAAGCATATTGCGTCTCGTCAGGTCTGGTGACAACCTGACACTACTAATCCAGGCGAGTAAATAATAAAGTCAGGCCAGGCCAAGACAAGACAAGACAAGACAACAGATGGCAAGTAAGATCAAGCGTAGGTTCCAAGAAAGAGGGTGCAGTTTCTGGTTTGAGACAAGCACAGCCAGGTTGGTATACAGCAGAAGGCCTCAATATTTCCCTATGATAAGTGACTAAAAGCCGAGACCGGTCAAGAAATAATTGCTGCACATTGTCTCAAACATGGAAGGTGATCCGATGCCTGCCATTCGTTATCCTATGAGTAAATCTCTAGTTTATTATTGTGCAGTACCCAATGTACACGCATGCATACATACATACATACATAGATGGCTTATTATTGTTATTGCGATGCGGTTTAGTTTGCCTCGTGGCAATAGACACAGATTTCCCAATATCTTGCTCCTCTTTTTTATTTATTTTCTTTTCTTTCCCACCTGATCCTCTCGGCTCGTCACACAGAACATCGTATGGGCTCAAATACAACTACCCACTGTTTCACGAATGCTGTGTGACGGCGGATATCTCAAAATGATCCAGGTTTGCGAAAGAAGGTGTCAGGCTGGGGTGACACAAGAAGCAGGCTGTGGTTTATACTTGTGTAGTGTAGTGTAGTGTACACACAAATTACCACTCATCAGTTGGGTAGGTAAAGTAAGCAAGACACCCCTGATGGGGATGATGGAGCATTTGGTTGGATATGCAGGTCACTCGGTGTGGACAGTTGTTGCAGATGCGTTGTCGTATTTTTTCTACTACTATTGGGGGTCGTGAGTATTAAGTGCATGGGATCTTGATGGTCTTCTGCTCCCCATATCAATCAAGATCCCATGCACTTAGTGACTATATTTAGACAACGTAGAGAGACTTGTGAGCAGGGAGATCAAGACATAACATCAAGATTAGTTGATGAATGCCTATCTGAGGATCAAGTAAAGGTTATGCTCTGCTTCAAAGTGTCAGAGGTCCCTGTATGTACCTAGGTCTGCATGCATCTCTCAATCGGGAATCTCATTGCTGGGATCTCGGGCAGAAGCGTTCAGGGATGACGATGGGCGGGGCAAGGCAAGGCAAGGCGTGGGAGTACCAGTACATTAAGCAGGGCAGACCTGTAAAGAACGAATGGATACGGATATTCTATGCATAATGCATCCATGGCATGCCGTTATTTGGTAGGGCATTACGGATACACATACTTGCCCATAGAATTACATGCATAGGGGTGCTTGTGTAGTAGATTAACTAGTAGATACTTAGATAGGCTATACCTCCTCCACCAGCAAAACCAAAAACAAGGGCTTCGGGGTTGACCAAGTTGGCCTTAAGCGTTATTGACTATCAACATTATCTAATCCATGTGTTTTGTAGGAGGTATTTATTTATTGAGGTATAGCAGAGTGAGTGAGTACCTGAGGTACCTCTTCTCTGATCTGGTGCCGCGCGCCAACCCGCTCACCCGCTCCCGCCGTTCAGATCGACCCCGTCACTAGCGCCCGTCTAGGGGGGAGGAATGGAAAATGGAAGGCACAGTCGTCTTTGTTCCTGTACTCGTTATGAAGAATGGCTGTCAACAAGTCGAGTCAGTCTTTGTTATACACCTACGGTATCTCAATGCCTTGTGTATTATGCATATTATTTGATTGTTGAAAACCAAACTAAAATAATAATAATACTACTAATAATAAAGTAATTTCCTGTACACAGAATCATTCTCGGTTGCCAAAATCCAAAGCTACATTACCTTACCTTACCTGCCCAGGCCGGCCATTCATTTATTCATTTATTCATTTATCCTGGTCTCCTCGAGAACCCAACCCACGTCCATGGGTCCTTCTTTCCCTGTCTCCGTACCATGTTCCATAGCCAGCCAGCAACTCCCCACCTGATTGATTACCACCACTTCGTACCTTCCATACATGGGTACCATATTATTACTTACCATCATCACGGCCAAGTAAGAGGCGGCGCCGTTAGCTTTAGCTAGATGGATGTCTTATCCATCAAGTAAACAGGACCAAGGGCTGAAGCAACTTACTTAGGTACCTAGGTATCCGTCCTCGAATACCTAACTCTATACTACCTATAAGGCTATAACTGGCTTTGAATCCTCCCTCAATCTAGGTAGCCGCGGCGATTACCGGAGTCGATCACTCCGTACCTAGATGCGGGCAGCCTTTTTAGGTCTCTTTGTTGTGGCTACCGTACAGAGTAGGTAGGCTAGCTCAACTTATTAGTTCACCCTCTAACTTTAGTAGGCCCACGCGCTGTCGAGTTTCATCATCTATCATGTCAACCTTGAGTTTCTCATATTCGACAAAACTATACCATACCACATTCCCTTCGTTTCGGTTCCCCTCGTTCACTCCTCACCCCCAAAACATCGCTTTGCATGATTTTGTCACTCTCAGTCTGACTCTCAACTCTGCTTCGCCGCACTCTAAACGACCCTTGCTTTAAGTCTTCTCGTCATTCCTATAATACCATATGTGCCCTATCCCGCGCACCCTTGCTGGTATTGAGTGTCTGTCTGGATATACCGTGTCGTATGGACATTCGGCATATCGATAGAGACCACAACTAGCAAACAAAGTACACAACGTTCAAACACCCCAGTATTTAACACGATACCCGCTCCTCGGCCTCATCTACCAACCGTTGACGCCAATGACAGACAGTTTGACGCGCTATCTTGTCTAGTCTAATTCACTGTAGTCCACCACGATCTGCAACCCACCTCGACTGTCTCTACCGTACAGTACAGTACAGTACCGTCGCCGCTCTAGTCTGGAGCGCCCCCCCTCCCTCCATCCTCCATCATCTTGGGATCAGAGACAATTGTCTCGCTATTAAAAAGCAACAACTGCCAATCTGCTAGACCGCCAACACGCCTCTAGCACGCGAGCGAATCCAAGCCTCTCTGGCCTTTTCAGCCCCCCTTTTGGACCTTGACCATACCATATGCAGAAGCTTTCTGCCACTCGCTCAAGGGCTATACTGTTGTAGAAAAACGTCGGCTTTCCCCTACATTCTGGCGCCGAGCCGATCCTGGGTCTCACGATGCGCCGAGCCGCTCTCAACAAGCCCAAGAACCGCTCACTCGACATACCTCCGCTGGTTGCAAATTCGACATCACCGATTGCTGATCCGTCTGTGAATGTTGTCGAGGCTTTACGGTGGGATGAGGCCCTCCAGACTGATCATCACCAATTTGGCAATACCGTAGCTGTTGACGACGACGCTCACGGCATCGAGACATATTCACAACCTCACACCAGCCAGTCCCTGTATAATTCCGCTACCATCCCCACTCCCGATCACTCCTATGCCGTCCCGGAGCCCGTGATCGATTCGCCCATGACAGATGCGCTCCCCGCCGAAGTCGACGCCGTCTCCGCTATCGCCGCCACTACTACGACTTGTTTCGCTGTAGGAACCGCCGATTCCACAACTTTCACCACAGCCGGGTTCTTACATCAAGACAACTACAGTCAATACACCTCAAATACATATGCCCATGTCTACAACTCTGAATCAGAACCTCCCGAACCCGACTCGAATTCTGAGTCCGACTTAGACCAAGATCAAGATCAAAGTCAGGAGGAAGACGACATTGACCTTGACTTGGAAGCCTCCATCCATGCGCCCCAACCAGAAGATCATTGGACCTCTCCTACACATTTTGACTTGTACCCCGACTATATTCCAAACTATCATAGCCTGGGCTATGACCCTGAATTGAGCGACAGCGAAGGAGGAGCCCCTTTGAACGACGACACTTTCAGCGAACCTCAACATCAAACAGATAACCAGCATTCTCTTCCCCAGGAGGACAATGACGGGACGGTCCCCGTCACAAGTTCATTCTATTACATCTCACAATCTTTCCTATCCCCTTCCACCGTAGCAGATTCCGATTTAATCATGGACGCCGTTCCACCGCCGGCACCATGGGACATCATACCCGGCGATAACACGGCCGAGCCGCCTCAGGTTCAAACTCCTGAGCCGGTAACTCCAATTGGGCTTCCCTTTATCAGCAATCCTAATCCGGCTATGTTTGGGTCTGAAAACTTGGGCTTGGTTGATTTTCTGAGGCACTGGGCATATCAGGCTCGCTTTGCTGCCTCTTCCCTTGCACCACGACTGAACGCACCTTGCCCAGAAGACATCCGTCGTCAAGCGCAGGAAACCCCTCGTGAGATCCGGTATGATGACCTTCTTGGTGATCGATGTGATATGCAGGGCTTGGACTGGGATTCCATGAATACCACTCGGAGATATGCGCGTCAGAGACGCAACGACACCTTCAAGAATTATGTCAATAAGGAGGGTTCGGATAGATGGAGTGTGAGTGCATTGCTGCTCTACATTTGTTTATTTTTATATTTCAATTGCTAATCTGTATTCCAGCCTCACATGGTCGATGTCGACATTCCTTCTTCCGAGAGTTTTATGAGATTCAAGAGATACATCGTTCGTCAGGATGTCTACCTTGCTCATTTTCAGCTTCGCAGTGTCTTGGCTTGTCCATCGATGTCACAAGCCTACTACCCCCGCGGCGAAGGAGTCAACCGTATCAACCTCGCTTCAGGGCAGACAGAACTTGCCCTTCACAGTAATCATATGACTGGCCTCGGGGCTCTTATTTCTACGCTCGACGCAAACCACGGCGCCATGTTCGCAGGAACCTTTAACGGCGAGTACTACCTCAAGAGCTTGGATTCCGACGATAAGAAGGACTACTCTGAAGGGACAATTACTGAACACTTGGGAGGCATCACCAATCACGTTCAGATTTATAAACCTCGGCAGTCTTCCGGGCCTGTTGCCGCCATCTCAAGTAACGACCATGGGTTCCGTCTAATGGACCTTAATACACAGCAATTCGTGATGCAGAGCAGGTATCGGTTCCCGCTCAATTGCTCACGCATCTCCCCTGATGGCCGACTGAGAGTCATGGTTGGGGATGACTTCAAAGTTCTCATCACCGATGCCATTACTGGTGAGATTCAACAAGAGTTGTCCGGGCATCGCGATTATGGTTTTTCTTGCGACTGGTCTGACGACGGCTGGACAGTAGCTACCGGTTTTCAGGACAAGGGTGTCAAAATTTGGGATGCTCGCCGCTGGTGTGATTCGAGGGGAGTGAGCACCCCTTTATGCACTATCCGGTCTGAGATGGCAGGAGTACGAAATCTGCGCTTCTCCCCAGGTGGCAGCGGCGAAAGAGTGCTTGTCGCTGCAGAGGAGGCCGACTATATCAACATCATCAACGCTCAAACATTTTGCAAGAAGCAGACTGTCGACATTTTTGGAGAGATTGGTGGCGTTGCTTTCACGAACGATGGACAAGACCTCAACGTGCTAGTGAGCGACCGAGATCGCGGCGGTCTGCTCCAGCTCGAACGATCTGGTCTTGGACCTGAGCCTTACTTCCGCAATTCCTGGCGCCGCTATCACGATCACACAACAGATCAATGGCGCTATCGAAGTGACGAGTTTTCACATCTTGGCGAGCCCTGCCGACGCAGACAAATATCGACGGACGCGTTGCCTATCTTCTAAAGCACCCTATCTCTTCTTTTTCTGGAACTTGATGCCTCGGAACATGCGTCTTTGGTTCAGTTTTATCATTGTATCCACTCAACCTCAGTGGCCGCTCCCATATATTTGGGACCTTTTTTTTTTTATTAGCATTATACCCCTTTTGTTATGACTTCATCCATCTGGCGTGCCACTTATATATAGGCAACGATGGTTCACTCAAGGGGACAAGCAATATAGCCCCTCAGCTATGCAGCTGCTCGTCATGCTACTATCAACGGCTTTCCTTATCATGATGTTTATTCTATAGCATGTGGACCGGCGGCAAGGCTGGTTATTCTGGGAGACACTAGACATGAGTACGATGGCATGGGGCGTCTGCTCTTTTTCTTGGGGGGCATTCATCTTATAGAATGGACATTTGTTGTCGGGTTTATTGCATGGCTGGTTTGGAAAAATTTTGGACTTGTGGACAAGTTCGGAAATGTCATGGACGAACAGATTATAGCTCAACTTGCAACAGTTTGGAGACTTGAATAGAAGAATGCAAATCATCCACATCAAGCCACACACTTTCACATCCAATGCCATGTTCCCGAACATTGATGGCAAGATGTTAGCCTCGATTTCTAATGCATGCGTAATGGTACATGGGCCACATCACAATTCACACGTTTATATGGATCTGAGACATATACGAATCTCGTAAAAGAACTGGGTGATGGCTGAAAATTGGTCAGCACAGGCTCCGAGACATGAGGGTTTCATCATCATTCCGAATCTGCCATGACCCGTTCGTCCACTGCCTGACCGCTGGAATACTGGGGCTTTTGTATCTTCTCCCTTTTCTCTTTTCCTCTTTAATGTGTCATGTTGATCAATATGTCAAACATACAGCATGACAGATGCATTATGAGCTACTGATATATCGTATTATGGCATGAAATGCATGCTATTTTCCCTGCTTGAACCTAGTATCTTGTCGACTGGCTCTTCTTTCAGGCCTCACTCACATCTACCAAATCAACAATATGCTACTGGCCAGTCATCCTATACTCCATATATGACGGATAACGTCTATTGTTTGGTCTCTATTTCGTTCCAAACGGGCTGATTTTTCCGCCGAGACACTCAATCGCCAAAAAGCAAATCTCCCTCTTCTGATAAGAAGTCCCGCAGGGCTGGAAGGGGCTGACAGGATGTCTCACCTATTCACACGCCGCTGATGCTCCGGCGACATGGCACATGCCGTACACATCTTGCATCGTGCATAATGCGTCGATAGTCGAGTGTCGTTATATTGCATGTTGTATACAACCTAGAAGGGCACCAGAGGCTGGACATGAGTAACTCCCTTGTGGAATAGAATGTTAGGATAAACAGTGTTCTCATTCACCTATGTTCATCTCAGGATAGGCAGTATAGGCTAGTCAGTCAAACGCAAGACGCAACTTTACCCTCAGATTGGCGTCAGTTAAGCCTTATATGGCCCAGAAACTATCCCAGGGGTTTCCTTGGGCTTGGTCCACCGGCAATATGATGCACAAACATAACAAGCAAATAGATAGAGGCAACAGCTGCCCAAAATATTATAGTATTATGAAGCAAAGGCTAAATGATAGCCCGGCTATAGTATCGATTATACGTAGAGATCAACTCTTCCCCCTCAAAAAAAAAAAAAAAAAAACATGCGTTTTCCGCTTCGTTCAAGAGCCGTGAAAACGGACAGACTGTGGAGTATTGCCGCGAAGAATAGTCACAAAGTGACAAGGGTTTATATACCAAGTAAATGATATATTGGATACATCTTGCATCAGGAAGGCGGTCCTAAGCACCCAGCATTTCCCATTTCTCGCTTTTCGTTACGCCTGTAAGCACGAAGTGAAGTTGCACTTTGGACAGATGATTTGAGGTATTTCAGGAGAAAAATAGACTGTTGGCCTCTGGACTCGAGGCTCTCGCAAGATATCGTTGGCGGTAGGGCTTGTCACTAGATGGTGGCGAGAAGGAGAAGAGAGTTGCGAAGGGAGAAGTAAATGGCCTTGCGGCGTTGGTCATGGATTAATTATATACAACATTCCAACATGTTCCAAAAGTTGAATCGTACAAAAGGACGCTCGAGCATGCCATATTCAAAACAAAAGATCCTTCAGAGGGGCTTAGTAGCCACCGATGAAAGAAGACTTGCAACCCCAGCTTCGCTCACAGTTGCAGTCACCGGGCTCCTTCCAGAGATCGTCCTCGTAGGAGAAGAAGACAGTCTTATCACCACAGGTCTCACGGATAGATTTGATGGCCTCGGCCTGCTCCTTCTTACCGGGGCAAGCAGAGCCGTTGCACTCGCCAGCAGAGGGCCAACCGCACTCCAGGTTGATGACATCGTTACCCTTGCAGATACCGCTAAGGAGGTCAAGCTGACCCTGGACAAATTCACCAGCGCTCTGGGGGGTAACCTCCGCGTTGAAGTAGGGGTGGATGTTGGCACCGGTGACATCAACAACACCGCAGATGGCACCCTTGACGTCCTCTCGCTGCCAGATGTTGAGGGTCTCAGCGATGGTGTAAGGACCGTTGTAACCGGAGCACTTCTCCTTGACGACAGTGATGAGGTCGGCGAGCTCCTGGGGAGAGCAGAAGTTGTTCATGATGGCCTCGTTACCAACGGTGAAGAGCTTGACCTGATCCCACTGAGCCCACTTGGCGAGAGCGTCGACCTGCTCCTTGATCTCGGGGGTCTCGTAGGTGCAGCCAGAAGCCTTGACAAAGACACCGACGATCATGTCAATGCCGTACTTCTTGCAAGCAGGTGCAACGGTCTCGAGGGTGTCACAGTCGGTAGAGTAGGATCGAATGATCTGGAAACCAGCATCCTTAAGGGCAGCAATATCCTTGTCAACCATGTCGCCAGACTTGCATTTACCGGTGGAGGACTCGTAAGGAGTGTAGGTGATACCGTAGTGGTCGTTTCCACCCTTCAGATTACCGGGGTTGGAGGGCTTCTTGGGGGTCTCGGGCTTGGGCTTAGGCTTAGGGGCCTCGGAGGGCTTCTCGGTAGCGGGCTCGGTGTAAGCGGGGGTCTCAGGAGCAGAGTAAACGGGCTTCTCGGGCTTGGGGGCCTCGGGGGCCTTGCTGGGAACCTCGTACG
>JABFFG010000068.1:0-24178 GCA_013623685.1 Fusarium transvaalense
GGGCTGGGCTGGGCTGGACTTGCTAGGTTGCTTGTTCCTCGTTTGAAGTTACCAAAGCTTGTTTACCGAAAGCGGTATAGTCTTGGAACCTCCAAACAGCCAGGTGTCGAGACCTGTTCCGAGTGTACATCCACCGGACTAAACTAACTGTACCGTACTGTACCTGTTAGCGACGGCATCGCATCCGAACAACACCTACTACAACTACAACCACAACCACGCGACTATCATTCAAGATGGCTGATCAAGCTCTCGATCAGATCCGAGACATTGTCGATGGACAGATTGTACATGATCCCCCCTCCCCCTCCTTGATTTACCTGATCAACATCTGACTGAAGCTCCACTATAGGACTTTGAAGGCCAGAAGCTCGTCGAGATGCTCGCTACAGCTCTTCTTATCGTTTCTGGTGTACGTTCTGTCGCGTCCGATGATATCATATCATCTGCCACCCTCTCGAATCACTTGGCTGACTGCAAACTAGCTGATCTCGTTCGTTGTCGGTTACATCCTCCAAGATATCAAGCTTGCCGTATACCTAGGTCTGGGAGGTACGGCCCTGACTTTCCTCGTTGTGGTGCCAGCTTGGCCATTCTACAACAAACATCCTGTCAAGTGGTTGCCGGCAGGTTACGCGTACGATCTTGCAAGCAAGGGAAATCAATAAATTGTATGGCCCGGCTTGGGGCTGACCGTATCATCTCGAGTACAGCTATCAATGCCGAATGCAGCATCTCGACGATCCCTTTAATGCAGACATTTTATTCCTTTCTTCATAAGACATAACCCTCACCGAGACGCCGCTCGTATATCCTCTATCGTCCGTACTTCTGGAACTCCCAGTCCCTATTGTCCAAGGGACAAACGGATCGGGCCTTCAACCATCGCGAAATGCAGTGGAAGTGGAACGCATGCTAGATACCCGTTAGTCCAAATACGTGAAAACAAGATGATGCAGTCGTCTTACGTTGCAGATACCCCAGGCCACAGTACATTCTTCACTAGTAGCGGACGCTTGGTTTGCCTGACATTCGATGCCTGATAGCTTTGTCAGCTTCTTATCATGATGTCGTGAAGATTTCCAGTAAACATACAAAGATCCATGATGTGATTACGGCAGATGGCACAGTTGTCGACGACAATGTCCCAAGCCCAAAGAGCTACTGCGTTCCACTGTTGATTTCCAATCAGCATGTGTCCAGGATGATCATATCCAGGAGATGCGTACCTTCTTGACCTCAAACTTCTTCTTGCCCTCAACACTCTTGCTGTTGGAGCCCTCGGCCTTTTTGGCGACAGGCGCATCGCTCATTTCAACATCGGCCATGGTGGGTGGGTATAGTAATCGAAATCGAGGTGCGGTGTTGATGAGGTCGGTTCGTCGGATACGAAAGGGCGTTGTTTCACTACTTGCGGTCAGAATCGATCGTGCGATATCGTTGTCGCTGACTCGCGGTCGACAGGTGAAAGCAAAGGTGAAAGACGTACGAATATCGTTTGGACGGTTCTACCTAGGTAGATATGCGTCTATGATGTGAGTGCTTGTGATTGTCAGCGGCAAAGATTCGGCATGACAGGCGCAGAAAAAAAGAGAAAGGACCTTGATGGCGAAGTGCAGGTAAAATTGGCAGAAAAGCAAACCCCAAAGTACATCTACTTACTGGTGACTTTGACTTTCAATCAACGATGATGCGGCTCTAGAGTATGAACGGGAAGGCTGGACCTGTATCAATCTATGGACCTCTGGATAGATGAATAGTGGCCAGGCAGACAGGCAGCTACCATGGATGGGATTGGATGGGGAGCACCCGACCCTGTAATGTAGCCCGCCCGGGCATTCGTTACAGCAAGTGGGAATGGCGGGGTCAATGACAAGAGCTTCCATTCCATTCACATCGTTTTTATTATCGGTATCCGATATATTGCAATCCATCTACTTGCATATCCGTACCGGTATGGAATTATCGTTAAATTCTATTCGCAAGTTTATCTGATAGGAGAAGAAAAAAGAAAAAGAAGGAAAAAAAAAAAAAAAAACCGTCGCAGCACTGCCTCCCCCCGAAACAAAAAAACGAGGCTGCCCTGCACCCGCATATCAGTGAAGCAGCATCAATGCCCAGGCCAAGCCAGGCCAGGCCGTCTCTTAGAGCCGCTTTAGGCGCTCAAGACTCCGCTTTGTACACCTGGACAATGGGATGGAACCTGACCTAACCTATCTAATGTTGGCTCAGCCCGCCCGCGTCATTGCCTTCCATTGCACTGCGCGAGCGAGCGAGCGAGCTAGTTTCGGATCTGTGCTGTACTGTGCTTGTTATTAACCTAGACCTCCCCTACTACTTCTCTTCTCCGTTTCCGTCCGTCCCCTCATTCACGACTCAGTCCTTGAATCACACTTTCTCCTACAATCTAGGTCTAGTACAGCCATGGTCAGAATAGCCAACACTCTCCCCACAAGAACAGTTGCTTTATATTCAATCGTCATTACCGCTTCGATCTCATCTTCTCTATCGTATAACCCGCCAGAATCTTAATTCGTTTTTTTGTCGCATCGTACCTATCAACAATCGCAAACTCTAATCGTCAACCAAACACGGCGAAACAACACCACACCACAGAACAGCTCATCCTGTCTCACTTCATCCGCCCTCCCGCATTTTTAAACTCAATCTTGTGATAATCGCAGACAAAATGAGCGAGACACCTTCTCAACCTTCAACAACTCCTGCCCGACGCCGAAACGGCAGAAACGGTCGTCCCGCTGCGCAAAAGGCCTATGCTTCCGAGAATGACGTTGCCACTATTGATCCCGCACGACATGATCGTGCCCCTCGTACTCCTCAGAAGGGAGCTGGCACCGATTCTCCCATGAGCCATACCAACTCGAAACAGCGAACTCGTAATGGCAGCCACAACAATAACAATAAACATCGTGGCAAAAGCGGTCCTCACTCCCCCGAGTCTGTTCGCCCTGGCCGTGTCACACCTCCGAACCAAACTTCTTCTATGAAGTCCATCTCTGCTTTCGCTGGGGCCACTTTCCATGCTTCTCCTGCGCCATCTGCCTTGCCTCTTCCCAGCTTTGTCTCTCGACCGGCGACTGAGTCTCCTAGTCTCACAACCAAGCCACCAAGAGATATTGTTCAGGAGCCTTCTCCTCCTACCGATAACGAGGCGCCAACTCCTTTGCGACAGAGTTCGTCAGGCGTTCAGGAATCTCCTCTCGATTTCATGTTCCGTGCTCACCGCCAGGAAAAGGAACGCCAGCGCAGTGGAAGCACCAGCAGCTTCCGTCCTTCGGGCCTCGTCAACGAATCGCCCTCTGTGCAGTCTCCTTTTGGACCCGGTAGTGTTCCGCAGCCTGCGACTCTTCCTCAGACGGCTCGCACTCAAGCTCGGTTCACTGGTGGTATCGACAGTGCGGAGCTGGATGGGACTCCAGGTCGACCTATGGGGCCGGCCTTCTCTACACCTTATCAGGAGCGCATTCGGGCTGCTCGTACCAATTCCGCGCGGTCGCCCGCTGACCTGTCTGCTCATCAACAACGACCCAGCGAACCTGAAGATCCCACCGAGGCTCTCAAGAAATTTCTTTTCAGTGGAAACGGCACGACCGTATCCCAATCTGTTCCTAATGGATTCGCACCAGCCCCTCCTGCTCACCAATACGACCGTGCTAGAAACATCCCGCATGCATCATCTCCTTATGACGGTCGCTCAAACATTCAGGCCATGGAGAACGATCTCCGTCGTATCCTCAAACTGGACTTGGGCAGTCCCTCTCCTTCTCCAGGCACGAACCAGCGTTTGTTCTCTTAAGATTTGGCGTCTTTAGGTGCTTCCCACTTTAGCGTTTTCTTGCTCCTCTTCTGCATATCTTTCTCGACTGCCGGCAGTCTACAGACGGCATCAACGGAACGTGATATTTGGCGAGATGGTTTTCCCATGTTCAGGGGTTACAGCGGCATTGTCTCTGAACTTTGGCGTTATGAAGACATATTCGGAAGGACTATTGATTGGGTCAGTTTCTTTTTGTGATTCAGCTATGGGGTTACCTCGGAGTCATCTATGTGATTTTTATCTGCACTTTCGGACTCTTTTGCCATGCTTGCACGGGAGTTGGGTCCCGACCGCGGAAATGTTTATATCAAAGGGGGATTCTAGGGGTGGACGGATGGATGTATATTGGGATGTGCGGCTTGTATCACGACAAATCATCTTCTTTTCCCGACTGGTTTCTGATGATACCCAAGAGCTTTTTTTCTCTCTCTTTTTCGGTCTAAATGAAAGCAAAGTGGCTTTGGGATGATAGACGTGGTAGCAACCAGGAGACACTTCGGGTTTCCCGGTGTCGACATAGTCATGACTACGCTCATTAAATACCTTTTTTCATTGCTGATCTCGAGGATGGTGTTAAGTGAGAACCGGTAGTCAGCGCGGCTACTCATGAACATAGAGGTTTTGTTTTATATGTTAGGAAGTTTTGTTAGAGTCTGACACAACTCAACTGGTGTCATGCAATGGGTGCATTCCGACAAAAGTGACCGTTGAGAGTGGCGGAACACTATATAAAGGTCTCATCAATAAGTCAGAATTCGATGCAGCGGGATAGAAGCAAAATGGATCCAAACAAATGAGCTACTACGGCTCATATATAACATATTATTCGTTGTCCTATCTCCATTCTCGTAAATCAAATACACTATCCTCAACCAGTACGACGCATAAAATGCTCAGCAACTCCTATAGATGCCTCGACGATCAAAACAATTCAGTAAAAACACAACAATCTAGTCAGCGCCAATAAGATGCTTAGGCAAAAATGTCCAAATGGTTCCAAGGGTACCCAAGATGGAAAACACAACGAGCAGTATGGCCGAGACAGTCTTTTCTTTGAAAGTCACGTCCTGCCAGTACAGCTTCAGGTAGAATGAGATAGGCAGGATGATGGAGATGAGGGTGCACAGTGCAGCACCGAGGAATGCGCACACCGAGTCAAAGGCTGGGAAGACGATGGAGATGAAGAGCAGGAGAACAACCACAAAGACTCGCACAAGCATTCGGACTGCCTTGGTGACGAGGACAGATGATCGTGTGGGTTGGCTGTGAGGTGTGTCGTGATGGTGGTGGTGCTGTTCGTGGACACCACAGATGACGTCCAAAGTTGTGATGATAGGACGGGCGTTGAGAGGGATCTTGGTCAGGGGGATGATGGCGATGAAAATGCACATGATGATCTTCAAAGCATCGGGGTAGCCCTTGGACTTGAGAATGTTGGAGGTGATGGCATCCTTGATACCATCACCGAACATGAGCAGACCAATTACGGCCAGACAGGTATCCACCAGGTACTGAACAAAGTTAGAAGAGCTTTCGACTTGGATACGACTTGGACACTTACGGAAAAGGAGAACGTGATGTTGACGGCCTTGCCCCATTTGTATGGATGGCGCATATCGCGGTAAATCTGCATCGTCTTAGTTTCAGGGTCTCAAATGGAACGACATATGACATACCGATGGAAACACCGAGTGAGCGCCCCAGGGACTGGCAAGGAGGCCATAGGCAAGTGGCACAGCCAGCCAGTTCTCAGGGAGGAGGTAAGTCGTTGCCGGTTCTCGCAGCGAACCAGGATAGTTTGGTTTGTAGATACCGTCAATGATGACAATCACAACAACTGAAACACGTAAGTATATAGACGGACAATGCTGAGCTGGTGAACTTACTGCAGAAAGTGGAAAAGATACCAACGACGCTGGTGTAACTCAACAGACGCAGGGGGAGCGCGTTGAGCACCAACACCAAGCAAGAGGCTACAACTTTCCAGGTGTTGACGGTCGCAAGGCCTGGAAGTAGGAGGCTTAGGGAATCGGCAAAAAGGATCACCAGAGCGACGCAGGCTGCTACCAATTCGAGACTGAAGAGCGCAGAGACGATTACTCGAGCGCGAGTTCCAAACGAGACGTATGCCAGGTCGGAATATGTGATGAGGCTGGGATCAAAGTTCATGCACTTGGCCAACAGCTTGCCCGTGTACGACGTGACAGCAGCTGTAAAGGTGAGAAGAAACAATCCAGTAATCCAGCCCGTCATCTGGAAAGCCAACGGAAGACTGAGCAGTCCTACGCCGATGAGAGCGTTGATGGAGTTGAAGACAGATTGGGGAAGGGTACTCTGACCCTCGACTGCGAGAACAACCTTGTTGCCCTGCTTGACCTCCTTGACAAGAATAGGCTGGTGCTCACCATGCGCCGCGTCTTCGTTTTCCACCTCATCCTCGTCGGCTACTCCCCACCCACTCCCCTCGCTGAAGGAGATGCGGTGTCGCGTACTTCTATCAATAGTCCCAAAAGGCGAAGAATCGCGGAACGAGCCGTAGCCATCAACGATATCGGGGGCCGCAAGGTGAGGTGGAACAGCAAAGATGCTTGATCGCGGCGAACCAACAATGGACGAATCGCCCGCCTCGACGTCGAGCAGCGGCTTGGTTTCGTCGTCGCGACGAGACATCCTCATGGGCCTTGGAGACGACTCAATGGCGGAGCTGGATTCGCCGTTGGCCTGGGAAGACGACGCTTCTAGGTGTTGGCGCAAAAGGCCTGATTGCGGTTGCGACCCCTCGACATGACTGCGGCTGTACTGGAGATCTTCTGCTTCTCCCTCGGGCGCAAGAACAAAACTCGGTCGGCGAGGGATAACTTCGTGGAAACCTGCGGCTCGCTGCCAACTCCTGGCGAAAGATCGGAAGCTGTTGACGCCGCCAATGTCTGCGATGGCAGCCAATTGATAGGTGATGGAGGATCTTGCGCGATGTTAGTTAACTGCTGGGTTTATAAATTGTTTTTGTTTACTTTGGACGTACCGTCGTCGTATCCTGAAACCTTCTTCGTTGCCTCCATCGTCATTGTCGTCGTCAACGAGAGCTTGTTCGCGCTCAAGCATACTCTCTGTCACGCTCTCACCCGGAGAACCACCGCCCTCGTAGTCATCCCAACTCGTAGGATTCCGCGCCGCAGACATTGTAATTCTGTATTGTCGCCAACTTCACTTATTTAATTTTGATATTATCGTTCGTGTCGTTTCGTTTGTCCGGTTTTTGAAACAGAAAAAAAAAATACACACAAAAAGACCTTTTGGGGTTATCTCAATTGATCTCCCCCTCGTCCTTGTCTTGTCTTGTCTTGTCTTGTCTTGGGGTCTGCTGAGCAGGTTTGGTAGTGTAGGGGTGGCGAAGGCTGCAGAAAAAGCTGGAAGGTTGGATGGTCGCAAACAAGGTCAACGATGCAATGCAATGCAATATGCAATGGAAGACAGGGTTTGTAGACTCGGCAAAATCGCGAGCTATCACCAAAACCTCGACGAGCGAGTTTGTTACAATTTTCAAAAGACGAGGAGAGGATGAATCAAGTCGGATAAAGGAAAAGAGAGGGCAGACTCGGCCTAAAGATCATATGGCACGAGGCTCAACTTGGATAAGTATACCAAGGTCTGTCTACTACTAGTTTACAGTACTAGCTAGAGGTTGGAGTGACAGAAAGTGGGCGCGTCCCAGAGATAGTGAAAGAAAAAAACCAGACATGACGCTTATCGCGACCATGGGATCCCTGTGCGCACGATAGCCGATGGTCAGTTACTCCTCCTCCTCCTCCTTTACGGATGGATGGATGGATGGATACTGTACTGTACTGGGCTTCAAGTGTCTTGCAAGATCTTGATCTTGATCTAAGGCCTGTCTGTAACTGGATTAAAAGGGTTGAACTGGGGGTTGGAACCCACAGGGGGGCTTGCGTTACTGATACAAGAGCCTGTTCAATATACTCATGATAAGACGTTTGACTAAACATGCAGTAATAACTAAGTACTAAGGTACCTAAAGAGATCCCCTCTTTCAATCTCCAGGACCCTACGTAGCCGCCAAGTAGACTAGTCTCTTATAGTCTGTTGTTGCATTTGAAGGAGGGGAGAGGAGAATAACTCGAGAACTGCCGGAGAATAGAGATGTTTTTTAATAGGATGGATAAAATGTACAGGTACAGGTACAGTAATATCAACCAATAATTGATCATAATGAAAAACCGTGCAACACCACAACTAAACGTCATTGTAGGACAAAAACAACAACAAAAGCAAACCATTTGAGCATCCCATCATGAAAACTACCAGAGTCGGGGTAAGTAACCTACAGGCGGTTGTACCCGCTTCAATGCAGCCCAGTTCTAGACATTACCTCGTAGCACTGAACCCCACCTGTAATTCAAATCCCAATTCTTTTGTGCAGCTCCTCCTCCTCCAACAGACGGGACGGGGGTGGTTAGGAAGCGGGTTGTGGCCTTGTTTTAGGTATGGGGAGAGGAAAACGATGGTAGGTAGACGGTGGAGAAAAACAAAGCCCGCCCCGACTAACTAATTAATTAACTAGTACTGAGGTAGGGGTGGTTCCTCACGAGACCAAATCTAATGAGGAATTCCGACTGCAATTGGTTTCAAAATGGGGTTGTGCGGGCGTAAATTGTCGAGTTGTTGTTGTAGGTATTAGAAAGAGAAAATACTAAACAAAAAAGATCATGATGGATAGATGAGATGACTGGTATTCTGATGTCAGAGCCAAGGATAAAACTGCAACTGCACCTCAGACATGCATGCAATGCGATGCGATGCGAGGCGGGCAGGCAGCCGGCTTCCTTTCCCCCTCTACCTAATTATAATCATACCTTACCCATGAACGAATGGTTAGGTTAGAATTAATTCTACGACAGATTCAGCCTATAACCTGCATGGGATACTGAGTGTTATTAAGAAGAATGAGTAACACACTTATAATCTTCTCTATTCAGACATGAAGAGAGTGTTAATACAATCAGATCTTTATTAACTACTACCTAATCCGCAAGACATACCCGTTATGTACGCTACTCGGTAGGAGTCTTTATCGGACTCCCTAATGCAAGATAGGTAAACTAAAATAATCCATCCATTTCATCCTTATCTTATCGCAACCGCTGTAAAAAGTTGAGTTGCTTTCCTTCCACTGACTCTAGTCTAGCTTCATCCATCCAATCCATCACAGTTTCAACGTCACTTTCCAACCTCAAACACCACCCACACTATCTTTTTTCTTGTCTCGGCCGAATCCCGGACTTATACAATCTTTCTTTCTTTCTCTCTCTTGTCTATTACCAATAGTAATGATCACACACCCTTCTCCTCCATCATGACAACTCCTACCCCCGATACTGCTCTCTTGACCTCCACAAGCGAATCCCTCGCTCCTCTGATCCCCATCCTCGACGGCTTCGCCCACCGTCACAAGAACCAACACTCCTCTACGCACTGGTGGTCTTCATTTTCTCTTTTGCGCCGCGCTATCCGTAACCTTGCCCTGGATCTCGTCTCGCGCCCAAAGAAGAAGAAGACAAAGTCTGGTAGCGATGCGAAACGTGACAGCCATCCTGCTCTCGTCCGCGCAAAATGGATGATGCGCCATGTTGTCCCTGATGCCTTTGTGTAAGTCAATGTCTTTCCCTTAGCAAGCCTTGGCATTGTGTCAGCATGGCTAACCACGCATTGGTCTTCCACGCAGTACTTTCTCGCAACTAGCAGCCGATAATCAACATGCGCCTCTGGGCCTCCTCCTCCTTTCAGTCCTTGCCCGCACCAATACTTTATTATCCCACCTCGTTCCTTCTGAGCACGAACATGAATCCCTATCAGCAGCTGTTGTAAAGTCGACAAGCTCAGCATCAGACACACGTGGCCCGCTCAAGCCAACAGCGCAGTCAATAGAAGTTGAGACACCTGATGCTGAAGCGGATATGGGCGTGGTCATTTCACGTGAAGAGCTTCTTTCATCTCAGAAGAAAACGACCAAATCGATATCGAAATCTGACATGCCCCTAAAAGACGTTAAATTGAAGGAACGTAAAAGCAAGACGGTACAAGCAGATGCGCCGAAGCGCTCATCGAAAGATGATACAAAAGATAAACCAAAAAAGAAAAAGAAGAAAGGCGGCGACGCACTTTCGAGTCTTTTCGGCTCATTATGACATTCATTCTATTCATCACCTTGCAGAGCATGGCTCCATATCAAGATATACTACGAATGGAATTACAACGGCCAGCTAAACAAAAACATTGGGGAATCGGTGATTTTCATTATTGTTTTTCATAATAACACACTGCGCAACAATCAAAGGTTAAAAGTAATTGTGTTAGCGAAGTACCGACATACCTCCTGCTCGGCGCAGGAATAGATACGCCCTCCAAATTCTTCCCATCCCTATGCGCCTCTTTGCAAGACCGTCCTTCGAGCTGTGAGGTTGCGCTTACGGAGCGGCCCTGCTGTGTCCGGTACCCAAGAAACAATATTTGTCGCTCACTCTGGCTGGTCACCATTCGGTAAAGAAAACTTCCCTAAACATCTTTCCAATCAGTTTACTCCCTCCCCAAGCATGCCTCTTTTCTCCAAATTCTGTTGTTCTCGAATTGTAGCATCTAAAAAGCAACCCATTGAGCCGGTTCCTTATTTAGTCAAGAGTAAGGGCGGTAGGACCAGATACGGGCCTTCATGTCACCAGAACCGGTGGCGAAGAATCGGCCTTGAGGGCTTGGCGCAACAGAGATGACAGAGTTCTTGTGACCTTGCAACATGAGTTGCGTAGTGCCAGTGCGAGGATCCCAGAACTGAACACCACGATCCTTAGAGCCGGAAAGCACCCAGTTAGTATCAGGAGTAAGAGCCACCGACAGGACAAAGTCCCGGTGACCCTCAAATGTCTTGACACACTTGCCACCCTTGGGGCCGGGCTGGTTTCCTTGGCGAGGAGCGCTGAGTTCCCACATCTTGATCGTCCTGTCAAGACTGCCAGAGACGAGATCCTTGCCGCTAGGAGAGAAAGCAACCGAGTAGACGCTATCTTTGTGGCCGTCAGGTCCCTCGAGACGCTCGACAAGGAAACCGGAGTGGAGATCCCAAACACGCACGCTCTTGTCGAGAGAGCCAGCGGCGACAAACTGGGTATCGGGAGAGATGGCAACGGTCGTCACACCATCCTCGATAGTGAGGGTAAGAGTATTCGTGCCTTGCTCGATATCCCACAGACGGACGGTCCTATCGCCACTACCTGATGCAATCGTGCGTCCATCGCGTGCAAAGTCTAGTGAATAAATGTCTTGCTCGTGACCCGAGAAGTGGTTTCGAATCGTTCGAGTTTGGATATCCCAGACCTGTATAGTATTAGTGTCATGTCAACTCGAGATTTGATCATGTACTTACTCGGATCAGCTTGTCCTCTGCACCAGTAGCAAGGTAGCGACCATCGGGACTGAAGCAAACACTGCGAATGTAAAGGTCGGCGCTCATATCGGAGGCGTTGTGATCCTCGAGCACGCAAACCTTCTCACCGGTCTGAACGTCAAAGATCTGAGCAGATCGGTTGCAACCAGTTGCGACATACTTGCCGTCATGACTGAACCTCACACAGCACACGACACTTTCGTGGTTGAGGGAGTGGACGAGGTCGACGTCAAGAACGCGTTGCACTTGAGGGTTGAAGATGGCGTACCAATCGTTTCCGGTCTTCTTGTTGTGAGGAGCGACGTTATCAACTTCCAGGTCGCCAAGTGCGTTTCCGACGGCCGAGGCATGAGGACCAGCCATTCGAGCGTGGTCAGGAGTCGGGTGGCTAACCTGAGGCGACGCTGCGGTTCCGGGGTAAGGAACAGGTGTGTTGATCTGAGGAGTTGCGGGCCCGCCTACAGCGCCGGGAGGGCGACCAATGCCCCTCCTACCGGGACCGGGAGAAGCAGTGCTCTGTGGCTGAGGGCCCATTCCGTTAGAGACGGGTCCAGGAGGGTAGTTCTGGGAGTAAGGAGCCTGCTGCGCACTGGGGTGAGGGGGAACAGGGAGACCGGGAGGACCCTGGCTCATCTGGTGTTGAGGTCCCAAGGGCTGTTCTTGAGGGGGAGCATGGCCCTGCTGCGATTGCTGCGGCTGTTGCGCGCCCTGAGGTTGACCCTGCTGGCTTTGCTGCTGACCCTGCTGTGGAGGTGCGAGACCTCCCTGACTGCCACCAGCCATGATACCGCTGAAAAGACCATTGCCGGGAGCAATAGAGGGAGGCTGAGAGGGAGCAGCATGCTGAGGAGGTCCAGGCATGCCACCCTGAATTCCACCCTTTCTGGCAGCATCGAGTTGATGTCGCAGGGCGCTGATCTCGTCTTCGTACCTGCAAATGATTAGGTTAGGGGATGTTCATTATCGCAACGAGACGATGACAACTTACTTCTGCTTAAGACCAAGATGAGTCTGCTCCATCTGGTAAACTTTCTCGCGGACCATTTGCATTTCACTAACTTGCGCAGCGACTAAAGATACACATGTGTTAGCTGGAGCGAAGGAAATAACGCGATATACACGTCAAGATGGAAGTAGTAGACCTACTCTGATGCTCGTAGTTTTCAGTGGCGCGCATTTGCGTCTCGAACTCGACTCGAATCTGCTCGAGCAACTCGTTCAGTCGGGTAGAATTGGGCTGGGGACCGCCCCCCATGGCGCGATGCGGATACATCGACATTGCGCAAGGCGGGTCTCGGCGACGGGAATTTCAAGATGGGTGTCGTTGAGATGAAGAAATAGTCGGATGATGTTGATAACAATATAGTGATGGCAATCGATGCCTGGGTGCGTTCGATGCGGTCGAGGCGTTGGCGCGTACCAGTCAAGTCGGTGACAGCGCGAGGCTGGGGGGTGCCAAGGCAAGCAAGCTGATGACAACGACAGCTAAACGAGACACAGACGCGACAGCTAGGTGTCAAAATGGCAGCGTGTAATTAAACGGCCCTTTATAGGGATCAAGGCCGGTATTGTTAGTGGTATATGAGTGTTTTTTCCGACGGGATGGCCAGCCAGCAAGACCGTTGGGTTGGGTTGACGATCGGAGCAGGAACAAATTAGTCGTGATGATGTTTTGATGGAAGGGGAAAAGAGAAGAAAAAAAGAGAGGCCCGGCCGAGGAGGAAACGGGTTGGTAAGTGCTAATGGACCTGAAGGAAAGCATGGGTTCCAGTGGGTTGCAGCTCTTCACGCAGCACGGCCCGGGGGTGAGTGGGGTCGCGATCCATTTAAGTGGGGATGATGCAGCGGTACGTACCAGAGACTTTAAACGCACAGACACATTTGAATATCAGCCTCGAATCCAATTCATCAGGGGTTTTTTTGAAAGGTGGATCCACCCTCTCATGGGCTAGTGGGCGTGGATGTCCGGCGATGGCGGCTGCCCTGGCTTAGTACAGTAGGTACTGGGCGGGTTGGGTTGGCTAGGTCCATGGATGGGCTGTGGCTTAGAGATGACTACCTACAATTCAGTAGAGTTACAGTTACAATTACGCCGCACTCCGCTTTCACACCCTCTCACTTTCCCTCCCAGTCTCCCTCACTATCACTGACTTCCATTGGGCCCTGGGGGTGCTGTTGATAGTCAAGTACCTACTATTTTTCACTGCACGCCCCTTTTTTTTCTTCCTTTTCCTTTCTTTTTCTTTAATGTCCCTCTTCCCTACTATTATCATTTGGCTGATTTAGTTACTCTTTGCATGAACTTGTTCTACCAGTCTTATCATAATCACATGAACCTCCCCAGAACTTAAAGCCAGCACGTGGTTGTTGTATCTAAGAGGCGGGCAATGTTACAGTTGAGGGGTCTAAGGTTAGGTTTTCATAATGCCGTTATAAACCATGTTGGATATATCCGAGTCAATGATATTTCTATGATACAATAAACCTAGACCAATTCACTCATCTCGAATTACATTCTAGATCACTTATCAAATACAATATCCTAGCACGCAGATCAATTATACAGCATCAATTTCCAAGAGAGCTAAACTACATGACAGAAGAACGTACCCTGTACCTGTACCTATACTAAACAATACACTGGAGAACCATGCGAGTTTTAAGTTTAGCTCTCCAACTCCAACTCGCAACAACCCTTTCCCACCACATGCTGTTGTCCCTTTAGCTCAGTGAGGCTCCTCCGAACCAATTGGGGCCGTTGGTACTACGTTGACTTGCAGCAACAGCCAAGGAAAAAAACAGAGCCGCGCCACCACCAAAGTGAACAAGTTCTTGTCAGATTGACCAGTTTTTGTGCAACATTCGTGTGACATTTAGATGAACAGTGACTGGTGCCACATACCTTATCATCTCGCCAAATCAAGTTAAAGGTTGTGATTGTCAGATATCAAGGGTTGCGAGTGGATGGCCTTGATGGATGATCATGAGTAGTATCGCTGATGCCAAGCAAAAACAATACCGCAGAGTGTTGCACTGTGGTGTCGAGTACTGTATCTACTCTACTCTAGGTACTCTACACTAAGAAGTATGTAGTGAGTTTAACCAAAGGAAGAGGGACAAGATCCACGACTCGGTATAGTTGCAGAAATTGTGATTAGACTCAAGATACTGAGTCAGCGGTTTCAAGCCCGCAACAAACTCTGTTATGTGGGAAACGGACACGACGAGTTATATATCTATACTTTGTACATGTGGAAACTGCGCAATAGTAAATGGTACCTGGGGTAACGAGACCCCCATCATGATGTGCTCGATTCGGGTGTGGGTTTGGGTTTTGTTTGTCCGCATGCAGCTTTGAGCCCAAGGTTCTACAGTACAACGGCACCACTGCATTGCACCTCAACAACTTACTATCACGCAGAGTTCGTGAATCTTGTTTCTTTCATAACAGCCGCGGCAAATTTTTGATAAAGTTGATCAGGACTAGGTTTGAAACTGTTTCGTCGGCGCATGTCTTTGAGCTTTATATGAATGGATCCCGAGTATATCGTGCCGCAGACCAAGATTGTAGAAAGACCGAGAATTATTGTTAATTTTGTTGAGTATACACGTGAGGTGGCTTATGAACGACGTGCATTGCAAGAAATAAAAAAAGGAAGCGATATACGTTGTGATAAGAAGAAGAGTTATCAAGTGTGAGTGTAACCCAAGATCAGTTTCAGTGAAGTACCCTCTCCCTCTTATACCCGAGACCATGGCTCATACTCCTCATTATATGATCTAACATTCGGCCACGGGCTAAGCACGGGATTAAGGGTCCTTTCCCACCCATCAGAAGATGTCAGGCCAGTAACTTGATTTATTTAATTAGTGGTGCTGTACCTGCGTGCGCTACAACTCCAACATCCTCAGGGTTTCCCCAGCGTATTCGTTTCCGTATCTTATCCAACGTCAAATGGAACGATAAGTGAATACTGATGTTTTTTCTCAGACCACGATGATCAACTTTCAATGCCATTCTGCAGATGCGAATTAGAGACAGTTGAAGAGATTTCTGGGTTTACCAAATTATCCCTTATTTCTCAAACTATTGCGTGATAGCGTATGCGTTCATCTTGGTTGGAGTTCAGTTGTGAGGGTAATCTCTACTGTTATGACTTATTGAGGCTTAACCTGTCTAACTACTGTTGAATAAATTTGAGGATATCGCGAAGCTTGGGCTACTGTTAAAAGTTGAAAGGGAGGGGGGAATAATATTTTGTTGAAAGAGGCGAGTTCTTAACTTAATCCCGCCACACATCTGATTGATAAGATGTTGCGCAACGTTATTTGTTGACCGATACCGCTCGCAATACACGTTGGATCTAGACATATCTCCTCCAAATGACTAACGAGAATTCCATGCCTTGTTATTGCGGTCAAGCTGACATACTTCAACAGCTTCTCCTTTAGGGCTGAATACTCAACCCAGAAGCTGATGATATCGTTCGATATCTCGTCTTCGTGATATCGGGAAATAAACGGTTTTTGTTAGAACAGGGGCCTCTCAGAGTGGAACATCAAGTTCAATTGGTGAACACTATTGGATGACAGACTCTCGGGCCTCGAGGACCCGGAACAGACCACTTCCAACATCAACGATGATTTTGAACCCTTGTTTCTTCCTTGATGAAGCACAGAGCTTCTGGAACTGCTGAATCTTTTCTCGAGATGTACATTTGTAGAGTAAAACATCTCTCGGGCTTATACGGAACTCATCATGCGATTCTCTTCCAAACATGACTGACACTTCGGTGCTCTAAATTCCATATTTAACAAGTCATTCCAATACAAGACACAGAGCTAGTTATATTCGCGTTCCCAGAATACAGGAACTCTCATATTTTGTAGAAATTAAAGATACCCTCCTATACAAAAGCGGCATCATTTCAATGGCAAGGACCCTGCTCGTCGTTTGTCTAGAAGCTCGTTCTATCGTACGTCTTTCATCATAAGATGGATTCAGAAGCTCTCCTGTTCAAGGCCTCCAATTGGTCCAGTTGAGCTCTCAGGTCCCTTTTCGGAACTCCACTGCGCGATGCATCCCTGACAGAAACATCCGCCCCGCCTCGCAAGCCGCCGACGACCCCTTGTAGTATCAGACTATGTGATTTACTTTCCATGATCGATTCATTGATAAACAAGACGAGGCCCGCCTGTAAGTCAAAATATAGTTCTTGGACTTTTAGTATTATTGGGGGTTCGCAGTTATAAGTTTGTCTTTCAAGTTGGGTATTGTGTCTTTTCTGGTGTTCACTTTCACCAATTCTTTCAACCATACCACTTACACGAGTCGATCTTCGATCATTTATCTACAAACTCTACTGGCTCGTTATAACGAACTCGGGTGCCCATCATGGATGTCGTCCTAGAGGTCGTCGACACATTTATTGCCGACTACGCATATGCCTACTTTTACCCAAAACCTCCAGCTCCCTATGACTTTCCATCGCCATCTAACACAACCGACACATCAGCCAAGGCATTCTCAACATGGAACTACAAACCAGCTACACAGTTCCTTACGTTGGAACCACCAGAACAAGCATATATGAGCGCATGGGATCGCGATAACCCTCTTCGCCAGGCCCTTACCCTGTATCTCATCACTTGGTATGTGTCGATGCTCAACCATTTCGACCACATGGACTAACATGACTGAACAGGATCTTTGGCCTTCTTGTGTATTTCATCGTTGCTACGCTTTCATACATATTCATCTTCGACAAGCGTACCTTTGAGCACCCGCGATTCATCAAAAACCAGGTCCGCCTCGAGATCATCGCGGCCAACAAGGCCATGCCAGTCATGGCCATTATCACAGCACCCTTTTTCCTTCTTGAAGTCCGAGGCTACGGCAAACTATACGACACCACCGAAGATGGACCGGGCCTGTGGTACGACTTCTTACAGTTCCCGCTGTTCCTCCTCTTTACCGACTTTTGCATCTACTGGGCTCATCGCTGGCTTCACCACCGTTTGGTCTACAAGTATCTGCACAAGCTTCACCACAAGTGGATCATGCCTACTCCCTTTGCCAGCCATGCCTTCCACCCTCTCGATGGCTTCACTCAGTCGCTGCCTTATCACATCTTCCCCTTCATCTTTCCGCTCCAGAAGATGGCATATGTTGCGCTGTTTGTGTTTGTCAACCTCTGGTCTGTCATGATCCACGACGGCGAATATCTAACCAACAACCCTGTGGTCAACGGTGCTGCATGTCATTCGCTTCACCACTCTCGATTCGAGGTCAACTACGGCCAGTTCTTCACTGCCTTTGACCGTATGGGTGGTACCTACCGCATGCCTGAGCAGTGGATGTTTGAGCGTAACATGAAGATGTCCGAAGGTCGCTGGAAGAAGGAAATTGAAAAGGTGGATGAGCTCATTGAGGAGATCGAAGGCAGTGACAACCGCACCTATACGGATGGCGCGCCCAGCATGAAAAAGACACAATAAACGTACATGTGGCTAACATGAGTTCCCTTACCAATGTCATGGCACACCGGATTGGGTCAAGATCGCAGCATATGACCAAAACTTTGGTATCTTCACCACAGGAGGACCTTGGCGTTTGAATTTGATGAAAATCGATGCGCATTGTTGTTCCATTTGGATGGTATTGGATTCGTCGGCCCAGGTGGTGATTCTTGTACATAATTTTTGACCCCTGTAATGGTCTTCACTCACTTATGGCGTCTGGCAGAGATCATGATGATTTGGAATAATCCTTCGAATGCA
Source organism: Fusarium transvaalense (assembly GCA_013623685.1). Taxonomy (NCBI): domain Eukaryota; kingdom Fungi; phylum Ascomycota; class Sordariomycetes; order Hypocreales; family Nectriaceae; genus Fusarium; species Fusarium transvaalense. The sequence continues at coordinate 18,072 of JABFFG010000068.1, forward strand.
TTTGAATAACCGGAGGCTAGGAAAAAGAGAAAGTACAGTAGCTGACTGTGGAGATGGAGTCTACCGCAGTAAATAATAAATCTTCCGCATCCCACCCAAACTCCTTGCCTCGCAGGTCAAAGTGACTGCAGGCTTCTGATAAATGATAAATCTTTATGGAATCAATCCAACAAACGCTACCCGAACAAACAAAGAAAAGATAAAAAGCATGACAAAGCAAGGGAACCAAATAGTCGAGAGGTATAGGAAATTGCATATGGTGTGCCAGTGTAGAGTTATTTCGCAAGTCAAACTGTGTGCAGTCTAGACAAGTATTGTGTATAGGTTTCGATCGACGCTCGCAGCATCAGGAATCGGAGAGTGATAATGAGAATCGCATTGTAATCGGATATCGTCGTGGTGCGCTTGATAACGTCGATTTCGTCCATCCATGCGACGCTTTAAGAGAAGCTCACGAACTTCGGATCTCTCGGAAGACCATCAGCGCCGATACCGTTGGCCTTGAATCGGTTCTCCATGTAGACCTTCCTCGCCTGGTCGAAATTCATTCTCCTCTTCTTCATGATGGCCAGAACCTCGGCCTTTGCTGCATCGTCGAGACCGGCGCGCGAATCGCCAGACTCGACGTTTTCTGACAAGTTGAAGTTGCTGCTAGACAGACCAGCCTCGATGTCGCCCGCGAAGCTGCTGGGAAGTCGCGAGTAGAGGTAGTCGGCGCCGGGGAGTCTGGGTCGCATATGTTGAACGTGAGGGATCCAGTGGGCGCGGGTGAAGAAGAGGATCGTGGCGAGGACGATGGTGAAGAAGGAGACGGAGTAGAGAAGGTACGACATGATGGGCGGACAGGGGTGGATTTCGCAGGTATTAAGAGGAATGGCGTACGGGTACGATATGGTGTGGTATGGTATGCGACGATCGAGTCGAAATCAAGGCGTAATAATGGAAAGATAGAGAGGAACTGAAATAATAATCGCGGTTACAAATGAGAGGAACAGCCAGGCCAGGCCGGGTAAGTCGCAAGTCGCAAGACGGAAGAGTGAAAGAGTTCAAAGACCAAGCGTCAAAGTGGCATGATAGACGCCTCTTGCTCCTGTTCGAGTTCAGGACTAGACTATTCGAGTGTCGTGAAATGCAAATATTCAAGTTGGGTTGAAGGTTTCCGCCCTCTTGCAAGATCCGGATTTGAACAAGTGTAACCTTGTTCCCTTTGTCTCAGGAATGAAGATGAAGGTTAGTAACAGTAGCCCGTAAGATGCCCTGGGGTAGCGGGATGCTGCTGCTGGCTGACGTGACTCTTTGCTCAGGTACTGAAGTACTGTACAGTAGTCTGGCTCCCTCCCTATCTCTCCTCTTCCAATCAATTAAGCCACGCGTATTTGCTTGGCACAGCCCGGCTCAGGCACATGAAAACCCGGATAAATTAATGACCAAGGTACAGATTTCAACAGATAAACTTTGAGTCACTTGACATGTTTTGATGAGGATAAAATACACCAAAATAAATAAGTAGTTGCTTGACTTACAACATCTACTCAAATGACATGACATCAGGGGTTTATTCGCCTCTGACTGACACTCATGTCGCATGGATGGAACAGACAGAACCACCTATTCAATAGCCCACTCCAATAGAAGACTCCAAAGACCCAGTCTTCACGTTCGGGCTTTGGGTAATTCTGGCTAAACCCTGATTGGTAAGCTAGCCGAGGGACCCACCTTGAGCGCACAATTCGCAAAGACAGCCATTTCCATGGTGAACAGTCTTTGGAACTGAAACTGGATATTTCGACGACGACAACCTCAAGCTTCATTCTCCCCGGTCAATTTTCACGTCAAATCCTCAATCACAATGTCTACCGCCCAGGAGCTCTCCAACATTTCCTCGGACCTGATCTGGGAGATCGTCCGTGAGTTTCCTCCGATTTTTTGATGTTTTCTTCTCGGCCCAACGACTATGCTATGCTATGCGCCTGGGTCGTGATATTCACTTGATGATCAATTGCTGAAACGCTTTTTTTGCGATCGCGCAGGTGACAACAACTGCTTCTCTGCCAAGAGCAAGAAGAACGGCGGTGTTCAGTTCTCCCGAGACCCCCTCAACCTCACCAACAAGAGCTCCCGAAAGGTATGATTCTATGATTGAAATGTTGATCCCTATCGAGTCGATTCAATATTCGAGGGGTCAACTATGGAATATTGATCATGTGGGCTAACTCGCTTCGCAGCACGCCGGCTTCGTCAACGACAAGGTACGACTACGACGATTGCGATGAAAATGTGTCGATTCCGTGAACGAAAAGCTAAATAATTAATCAACAGGCCGTCGGTATCGCCGCTGGTGAGAAGGGTGCCGTCGTTGTCACCACCAAGAAGGCTCAGCCCAACAAGCCCGCTGAGAACCTCACCAAGACTTCTTACAGCGGCTCCAAGAGCAACCGCAAGTAAGTATTCGACCGACCGCACATGCTGCCATTGTGTCTGGTTCGACACGTCCACAAGTGAACTCAAGCTGACATGAACTTTTCTCTTCAGGACCTACCAGGCTGTTGCCAACCAGGTCGCTAAGAACTCTTACCGCCCTGACCTCCGCTCCGCTGCTGTCGAGCGTGCTTCCGCCATCAAGAAGTCCCACAAGCCCGTCAAGCCCGAGCCTGAGCAGAAGCTCCGTGGCAACAAGGCCAAGAAGGCCGCTGCCGCTTCCGAGGAGAACTAAGCTATACGATGCAAACATAGAAAGGGTGTTGTGAATAAGGCTAGGGTATGAAGCTAGGGTGTGCATAGCTCACATCTGATGAGAAAAGGGATCATCAGAGTGGACAAAGCATATGAACCGAGGTCTCTGGGTCATTCACGGCTGGAGTTATTGAGCTCAAAATGAATGAATATTCCGTCGGCGATATCGTTGGCAACTCAAACAAATTGTGTCTTGAGTGAAATGTGCATATACGTGATTGTACTAGGAAGCGTCTTCCAACCAGCGCTATTATTCACATGCGACGTCTGTTGTGGTTCATATCCATGTGTCTAGTGACGTAGGAAATTTGCACCCGACCAATGATTGAATGAAAGACAAGTTTCGACAAGCTTAAATCCATTGATGCTGTTGTATCCAAGTTCACGATATCGTGTGGATATACAAGTGCGGTACGGCAGATGTCGGGTCATGACTTCGGTACCACGGGATACCGAGGATCATGCCAAGTACCAGGTCGCCGAGGATGCTCATGAATTAAAAAAAATGAAGACGTCACCGTCCCGGATGAGTCCGGAGCAACATAATGAGTGAATCGAAAAGATCAGGTATCGGGATATCTTGGTCCTCATGTAGCCGCAATTCGGAAGTTGTTTGTTGACTTGGGACGCAGATCAATCTCCAGACCGAGACAAACCAGACGGAAGTCAGCCACGGAAGTAAAAGAGCTCTGGAGAAACAGTGTCCGGCTGAGACCTAGTATGAAGTATACTGGAACCTAACTAATACTCATGCGCTACTACACAGTAGATAGAGGCCTTGTCAGTGGAAGTATCGGGAAAAACCGAATGTTACTTGATGTGATGTCAAGTTTATAGCGAGTATACTACAGTACTGTAGTGAATCTATGAGTGAATCCAGTCATCGACCACAAGGGTTGCAGAGATGCATTGCGACATTTCCATTTCTGGCAATCGAGGGAGGGACCAGCCGCCCCCTCATCTTTGTGGCTTTCATCAACATTTAACGTGCTTTTCGGTGAACAATAAATTTTTGGAAGTCAATGGGGCTGGCCACTTGTAGAAGAATTGATTGATGGAAAGACAGAGGATCAATCTAGAGATAAGTTGGGCAGTGCGTGGGGTTTACAGGATAAAATGACCAACAATTATATATATTCATTGTCATTGACTCGCCTGGAGTTTGATCGGACAACCTATAATTGAGTTTAGATCTGGTGTGCTCTCTCATCGGAGTTGGGTCGGGGTACAGGCCGTTTCGCTCTCATCTCGGAAAGCTGGGCGGGCTGTTGAGGGGAAGTTTTGGTCCCTGAATAACGTTACTGGGTACCGAAATCTGTACCTACTGCCTGTACTCCTTTCCCCACGGGCTGAGTGAGGGTTTGGGATTTGGGTTCCAGAAGCGAACCATGTTCGGTTTCACAGTGAGTTAAGTATCTATTCTGAGTAGATGCGTTGGGCTGTACTGCAACGGACGAGTGGGAATTCCATCCTTGAAGTGTCTATGAACATTTATAGATGCAACAACGTTATGCGCTTATGCATCAGTCCCCGCGTCAAGCCTCACGCCAAGTGTCTCGTCAGGTCTGTCACAACTGGCGCGGATCGTCAATGCGAACTAATCACAGTTGGCGGACGAGAGGGGAAGGAATCAAAGGGTGAATGGAAATGAAATGGAAATCCATGATGGTGGATATCATGAGTACATATCATCAAATACAGTCAGTCCTGCTAGTTGGGTAAAGCGGATACATAGTAATGAGGGAATACAGTAACGTAATTGTTCGAGATATGTATCCCAAACTCGTGATATTAGAACCAAAGAGAGGCGAGATGATGATGCCGCATCCTTCTTGTTCGTCTGTTCAATAGGTCTGGTAATGGGCAGTGGGTTCTGGATTGTGGATGATGGCCCCTCCCCTCATGCCCGTGTTGATGATAGCCATAGCGAGCGACCCTTGTAAGCGCAACAAACCCCTCCTTGGAAAGGAAAATAACCCCCACTAGAGCTCTCACAGCTTTCCCCTCCCCGCTCAACATCCTTCCATCCATACCTTAACCTAGCCTGGGCTGTCGCACATGCTTCCGTACAAGATGGACCTTTGTAATAGTAGTGAGTGACTTTGTGATGATTTCGGACATGTAAATTCGGGTACCCCAACTTTATCAACCGCAGTAGAATTGTCGGACCATGTATGTCCTGAGATGAACTACATACTATAGTAATAATAGACATGTCTTTGTAAGGGATCCAGTGAAATACCAGACGCTTGTTTCAAGAGGATACCTTTTGGTGTTCCAGGTACTGTATCGCCGTAATGGTGGTTGCTGCAGTGCTCCATGTTTGTCATGTACCTACTACCGTGCTAACCCAAGGTCCGGGCAAGGTAAGGTTACCCTCCAGCTCCGAACCAACCTCGAGCTCGACCTAGACTTTTCTTCCTACTCCCCTACAACCTACCTACATATTTGAACCCTCCTCCCACCTCTGAACCCAGATTTCGCTCTTCTCACTCTTCCATCCAAACTATCTCTTCTTCTTCCTTTACTCGACTCTCCTGTCTCGTCTTGCTCGAGCCAACTTCCTTTTCTCTAAACTATATATCCACTTACACATTCAGTCAAGATGGTCAAGGCTGGTACGTCTCGCTCACCCCGCTTCACTTCACCTTGATGTCGGCCATCTCTACGACTCTCATCCTGTTTGCGCATTCGTATTGTTTTCAAGCGGCGTGATTAACATGTTTTCTAGTTGTTGCTGGCGCCTCTGGTGGCATTGGCCAGGTATGTCACCTCTTACTCTCTTGAAACCTAGAATTGCGCAAGCTAACGTTGATCGATTATAGCCCCTCTCTCTCCTCCTCAAGACCTCTCCTCACATTGACGAGCTCGCCCTGTACGATGTCGTCAACACCCCCGGTGTCGCTACCGATCTCTCTCACATCTCCTCCCGCGCCGTAAGTCGACCCCAGACTTTCCCCAGTCGAACACGCATACATCTATCTATACATAGATTCCCTTTCCACCGAGGCGCACTATTTGCTCACACCCTCTATAGAAGACTACTGGCTACCTTCCCGCCAACGATGGCGCTAAGGCTGCCTTCAAGGACGCTGACATTATTGTCATCCCCGCTGGCATTCCCCGTACGTGAAGCTCTTACCCCGGATATCCGGCGTTGGACCCCGCCCGTCCCACCCCCGAACCCCCCCCCCGTTTTGGACTCGACTGACCACTCCCCCCCGCACAGGAAAGCCTGGAATGACCCGCGATGATCTCTTCAATATCAATGCTGGCATTGTCAAGGGTCTCATCGAGGTCGCTGCCGAGGTCGCCCCCAAGGCTTTCATCCTCGTCATCTCCAACCCAGTCAACTCGACTGTTCCCATTTCTGC